>JAMKCH010035127.1:0-14654 GCA_023653785.1 Ophioderma brevispina | reverse complement strand
ACATTGTCGATGGAGCAATAATGTTTTTCTGACCACGATCATTTTGTGAAATAGTGTGTTAATACCCTTTAAGGATGGTAACCATTGTAAATAAGGCTGAGGCGTGTAGCGGGGGTAATTCCCCCCCCCACCCGCAGAAAATTATGTTCCGTCGGCACATTGGGATTCATTGCGGCCCGCGGTACAATTTGGCCTATCTTTGGCCTATTCATATTAAAACTGCATGTATACTTTCAAACATGCGCTGTTATTTTTTTAATATTATTAATTTTTCCCGGAGATGGCCAGAGCACACAAGTGTTGAAAAAACCCATGTGCCCTGGCTGGACTCGAACCGGCGACCTCCGTATAGCAACGCGCTCGGCCAAGAGACGCAAAGCACTATGGTTGGTAGAGGAGCGACAGATATCATCTATAGGGTTAGCTCTGTTATTGTATTGGTTGGTGTTTTAATTTTGTTATGTGACTCAGTTTGTAGCAAAAAGTGTTCGGCTTTTTGGACGGATTATATATAAGTCAATCATATATATCACATACAATGACTTAGGCTACAAGTTCGGACGATATAACAATGTCAACTTTTAATAGACAAGTCGAGGGTTACCAACTAGACAATGGATCGAAATGACTCTTAGTCTCTCTCTATGCGTGTGGGGGTACAGGGACGTATAGTGATAAACTAAAAGCCCTTGCTAAAATAGTCTTATAATCCTGTTTTACCCGGTAGAGATGGATTGATGCTATGGAGTGACATACACACATTGGGATACATTTTGAATAACGAGTATCAAGATGCCACCAAAACATGGTCAAGGTTAATGTGTGACCGATGGGCACAAAAAAGACGCGAATCTACCGACTTGTGGACCGAATCAGTCAGTGTCCCTGCACGTTGCAGCAAGCAATAGTCGACCACAGGCGGTTCCAACCAGACAAGGGGTGTAGGCATGAACGCCGGTAGTACATGTAAATATCATTCAAGGTGCTAAAACATGGTGTCAGAAGTGTGCTGCTAGGTGAGTGTATGGGTATTTTTCTAGTTTATTGTAGTTTACTTCACTTTGGGATACTCTAGACCGGATTTGCTCAGTACTGGTTCATTGTTTTGTAGCTGAAATGAACCATTGCTAAAAGATAGGTGGAAATAGGCAATTCTGGCCGGAACCCGCCCCTTGATTCTAGACATAAAGTCTCGAATCGGTTTTTCAATGAAACTGTAACCCGATTATCGTCTGGTTACCCACAAATTTGTGTGGCTGCATGTAGCTTTGCAAACCTGCCAATCTTTACCGCTAAAATTCTTGGTGTGCATAGGCCAGGAAATTGCCTAGCAGGGTCCAGGTACATCGTTAAAGAGCGAAAGGGGATTCTCTTGGCAAGGAGCGTGTAGGTCAGAATTTTATTCCCGTGCTATTTGGTCACTTGAGAATTTTGTTTTACATGATCCCCACAATGTAAACACCAGTTCTTTTTTTGAAATTGTAGAATTGTAATGTTCGTTTTGAGGATCACAACCATTTATTGTAACGGCTCTTTAACATAATTTCTATTACCTCTTAGGCTTACATTGGGGCGTGTATATGTATGTAAAATCGTGAATTCTTCGGTCCATCTGCCATGAAGAAAAGAATTCAAATTCCAAGTATAAGTTAGTACACGCCTAGTAAATATTACCAAGCATGAAAAAAAGTCAGGTTGCCGAACGCGAATGAAATACAAGTACGACCCAACACATACTTTGTATTATTATTTCTCTTTTAGCGCTACTACTAATTTCCGGGGACACAGTGCGTTATAAAGACAACGGGGATATCTCATGTACGCGGTTGACACATCAAGGTAGCCGGCGATCGCAGTAATGTCTGGGGTGAGAACCTTAGCCAACAAGCAGATATGGTACCTGATCTATCTCACTGGAACACGATGTTATTACCTCTACTATTGCTGTAGTGTTGGCGCGATGATTTGCAAGACATACTTGACACTAAGACCACGTCTATTGGTAAAAGTAAACAACCCGCCCAAGTCTTGTAAAGTTAAAACACCGCAACATGACAGCAACAACAACAAAATTAACAACAACAACAAGACATAAACATCCGTAAGTAAAACAGTAGTTTTGTATCTCTCAACAATCTGCATATGTTTTATTAACGCGAGTATACATATTAAAAATGGTTCAAAATCTTTGATGTGATAAAAGTTGTAATATTTTGATCTATGTATTAAAAATGAGACATTTCTAGAAGCAAAGAGTGATTCTTAAAAGCAAGGCAAATTACGAAAATTACCAAGAAAGTTGTTTCTTCGTAGAAACCGCACGATTTTCTTTTCTGTGAACAATGTCTAGAAACAGTTTCCCATTTTTATTTTTTAAGACGTGAATCGGAAGTACCTTGATTATTAGTAGTCGCTACAATTTGCCCATGTCAAAGATGTCTACCAGGAGAGTCAAGAAGTTGACCGGGATTGGTGATTAACCCAACTAACAACTGACACTCAAACTCTAAGTGATTTAAGCACATATCTATTCAACAAGCATTCTCTCCACCCATATAAAAATGAAAACAAATAATTTCTTTGAGTATTCGAGGTTATTTCAATTTTACTAAAAGTATCAATAAAGATTGATGCATCTGTAACCCATTCCCGCAGGCTTTCAATTGCTGGCCGGGAGATCCTTTTACCGCAAGCCACTATGCGTCTTTCAAGCTGCTGTATAGACTGCTAATGCCCCCTTTGAGTACAATCAATACTTTAGATATCCCCATAGATCGGTAGATCTCGGAGGCTGTTGGACTCCATGTCCTAGACTTCACCAGTGGGGAAGACTCGTCCATTCATTGGAAAAACTTGCCTTCAATCAACTACTAGGCATGGTAGAATTTCCCCATTAATTTGTGCTGGCCTGTCAGAAGCCACTGGAAGAAGCATTAAATTCTTCCATAATTACATGGTGCCGACCATAGCTTGTAAGGGTGGGCCACCTTCTTCTTATATGTATCCAAAACACGGTGGTTCTCAAAATCATGATCCAGCCAGAGGGTTATCCAATGTCTGGCTGCTTCACTGGATTCTGCAAGTCCTTGTCTGTGCATTGTTGATCCACATTGGGCAGACCAGAAGATGTTCCATTGTATGTGGTGCGTTCCACAACGCAGGTAGTGTCCTGATTGCCTTCAGCAAAGGCCAAATTTCGTCGATCTTAGGGATGTGGGCGAGCACCCCATCTTGCCCATCCTGTGCCAGTGGTTTGTTCAAGATGTTAGTGCGTGAACATACTTTACTCTTCGTCTCTTGATGTGGGTCTTACATTGTATAAGAGACGAGGCGGTCCAAGGGTAACTCCTAGGTAGACAGGATTATCACGATGCTCCAGGGGTTCCAGACCAGGTTATGTTAAAGGTGGTTGTTCAGATTTATGTGTATTGTTGTTCTCTACTTGATATGAGACCTGGCACTGCACTACACCCATCAAGTACCGTGGGAAACAAAATGCGGTTTGATGGTAGACGCAATAATTAATGCATGTTGCAAAGCCCTATCAATAAATGTACAATAAAAGGTTAACCCACTAAAAAACGGCCGTTTTTTGTGATATTGGGGAATGAAATGGATTCGAGGGCTCAAATTTCAGGACGACATGAGAAAAATACGGCCTTTCATCTGATATCAAAAATCGATACTACTTCCGGGTAAATCAGGGGGGTACCCAAAGGACGATCGGAAAAACGCACCTTTAAGTTGACGTTTGGCTTCACGTGCGTAGATGGAAAGCACCACCCTGGTGTCTTGGGTGGATTTGCACGTAGGTGGTTTTCCTATTGTAAGGAGTGAGTTCATCCAAGATTTGAGTCTCTCTCTCTCTCTTCGACAATGTAGAGTCTGCATTTGTGCGTTAATTCCATGATCTCTGAATAGAGAAAAGGACAGGTTCTGCACTCCTAGGTCGGTCGTTGGTATGGATGTTGAACAGGAGCGGTGCGAGCACGCTCCATAGGGGTAGTCCATTCTTGAAGCCTATGGCATATGATCTTCTTCGATCCTGCTGAACAAAGAAAATCTGTTTCTCAAGCCAATCCTTTGATGACATCAGTCAAGCGGATGTCCTTGGTGAGTTCCCAAATCTTATGGAGTACTGAGAATGCTTCGATTGCCTGATCGAATAGTTCCATGATCATTGAATTTTCTATCCATGTTGTTAATTATTGTAACTGGGTATACGGTTTATGTGTGGAAATTGTACGGCAAAACGGTGTTGAATCTTTGGAGCCTTCATGTGTGCAAGTATTGGATTTATACCAACATGGCTACTTAAAACAAATGAACTACATGTAAGATGTTGTATATTTAGTTTTTAAGATGTAGCTTTAAGATTGTACTTTAAGATTTATGTAATAGCTGTAAATGTAAGACCATGTAAAGCGCTTTGATCATCTTAATGCAGGCGCTATATAAATATCTGTTATTATTCTTATTATATTATTATTAGGTTTCAGCCAAAGTATTAGATTTCAATGTCGATCTTCTCGAGGCTTGTAATGCAATCGTTCTAAATAAAGGGTTCCCAAAAATAAGTCCCCTAAAATTCAAGGACATTTCGTTGCATAACTTGCTTAGAACTGGATGATTGGGAAAATTTTTAAAAAGTTTTGAAGAGAGAACACCATTGGCTCTCCCACAAAAGTCATTGCTTTTAAAAAAAATAAGGGGTTAAAATTAATTTGCATTTGTGGGCTACTTAGATATGTTGTCAGAAAAAGTGGCACTTACCGTATGCAAAGGTCTAAAGTAAGAAATTAACAATTTTACAAGAACGATTTCTTCCATTATCATTGCGATCTGAGGCTAAATAAGCTTAGAAATGACCGCATAGGCAAACAAATAAACAAGACAAATTAGGCGTAAAAAAAAGAATGATCTTGCCATCTCTTTGTTATGAAAGAAAGAGATAATGTTTGAAATGGCCGTTTTCAAACCAAAACAAGCTTAATTTGTTTTGTTATGCAAGGTGCGACTCAATAGTCAATGTTGTCTCCACTGCAATGATGACATAATTTAGTGTTTACACATGCGGTTTACCAATTTTTGTGATGTTCTGTGATTGAACGTGGTTCCATGACTCGACGGGATTAATTCACCGCGTTGGCCAGTTCCCTTGTGTCGGATCTGACTTTCACATTTCGAGTGGTATTGCGTACTCAAATCTCATCTCTTTGTTTGTTTGTCTGCATATTTTGTCTTGTTTGTTATTTGTTTGCCTATGCGTTAATGTTTTAAGCTTATTTACTTCAGACCGTAATGGATATAAAGAAAGCGAAAATGAAGGCGTTGTTGTAAAATTTGATAATTTCTGACTTTAGCCTTTCAATACGGTAAGTGCCACTTTTTCTGACAAAAAAACATCATTTTTGGAAAAATCGAGTGTGTGTTGATGCCAAAAGTGTGTTTGAAAGGCAGCGAAGTTTGTTGAGGAGCCAAATGTTCCCCTTTCTTCAAAAACATTTTGAAATTTCTAAACAAAAGTTTAGTGAGTTGACGCAACACAAAATGTCCTCAGATTTTAGGGGGGGAACTTATTTTTGGGAACCACTTAGGATACAAACCCGTATCAACAGTTTCATTCTTGTTCAAAAAGCATAAGGTGAGAGGAAGATCGTTTATATGTGCTCGCCGAGGGGGTTTGAGTGTCAGTTGTTTGTTGAATCATCAAGCTCGGTCATCTTCTTTATGACCTCACGTGCTTCTGGCAATCAATCACATTTAGCTAATCACTTCATTACGCTAACATTAAAATGGGTTTGCGACTGTCTGTTTTAACGTTGATTCTCTTCTAATATTGCGTCCCCTAGCAACCCCGTTTGGAGACCCACATTTGGTACCATTTGACAATCTTCAGTAACACCCTTAAGGTAAGGGTGAGTTTAACTTTGGTAGACGTAGAGTCCTATGGATACGAACGGCGGACTTATGGACACTCACGGTGTTCCTCATGTGGAGGCAATGAGACAGGTAATCTCCCGCAATATAAAAAAAAAAACTGATAATTTTGTTTTTCGTAAGAACTGTCTTCTTAATTTTGTTTTGATTTGTTTATAACTCGATGTATGCGTGTATGGATTTGAAAGTATTCAAATATTTTTCTAACAGGTAACGAACCACAACTAGTAACGGTCTACGGCATTTACTATGGCGGAGAACAATGCAGACACAATCCACGTAGAGCTGAATGCTTCACGAATCTGAAATTTGTCAGGAATATACTGAGTCACTGAAGAGTACTTTCGACGGTCAAGATGGTTGATTTAATGGTAGAACGATCAGCTACTGTAAACATCTATATATCAGTTTTCTTTATCAAAATCAAGTTCCTGCTAATCAAGAAGATTGCATCACAGGGTTCGTCGTCTTTGGAGCTTGTGAGGCGCTCGTGTCCATTTCTGTACTGGTTGATTCAAAAACTCATATGGATTGGATTTATATGTGAAAGAAAGAATGGCTCTGGCTGTTTGCATTCCCAGTATGTGTTACATCAGCCTTTATGTAGTTGTGCGCTGATGATTCTCTTTAGCCACAGCCCCGAAATTTGAAAAATAAAATGTGACGAAACAAATATTTCCTTTATTCACGAGGTTATCCATACTAATTTTGATCCGAGCAAATCGAAGAATTATAAATGTTATTCGATAGGTAACTTGTTCATTTTGAAGGACACGACTATGTCCTTTTTTAATAAGGAATGCACGCCCTCATGTGCGAACATTGTGCACATATTCCTTAAAGACCACACCCTTCGGTATCTTCTTCTCAGATTGAATCCCGTCGACACTTGTTGGAAGAGTAGGTAATCAAGTAATCAACAGATTCAATCTCGTTGAAGAATGAAATAACGGTCCTCAAGAGCGAAGGCGTCATTTTGTAATAAGATGCGTCGTTGTAATGGGAAGTGTTTGTCAAATATCAGCATTGAGGGTTGGATTAGAGGAGTGATCAATGCCAAAAGACAGACTGTATAAAATTAGATGAAAACTACATAGAGTGTAGAAGTGTTTTAACCACAAGGATTTTGATAATGGTCAACGAATCTGTAGGTATGTGCCAATAGCGCTCATCAGAAACTACTCTGCTCTTGTTTCTAGTTATGTAAGGGTCGAGCTACGAGCCACGAAGCCCAAATTTTGGACCAACCCATTAATAACAATTAACTTAAAAGAATCAAATTAAGTACACTGCGGGTTCCATATTTGGGGAATGCAATATCCATTATAGGTAGTTTACAAGCAGTTATTCAAACAACAATTGCGGAATTATTTGTATAATAGTTTGACGAAAGCAAGAGGACATGTTTCAACTGAAAGGTTATTTCTCCATATGGATAGTTAAACAAAGAAGTTCACCGTTGTATTTTACGGCAACTTCAATAACACATCCAGTATTTCAATGTCTTGTAATTATCCAGGTGGTTCATTATTGTTGGTTGAATATGAGGGAATAAAATCGGCAAGGCTACTATCACATCTGGTATTATGGTATGGAGTCAATGTGACGGAAATGAACAAATGCTATTGTTTGCTGTTACATACCGCCAACACTGAAAGAAGATAATATTATTGTTAAATGGATTTAAACAATTATAAAGTGAAAATATTAACCTTCCTCTTACACAATTATGACTCCTTACTTCTAAAACAACTACCATTTCCCACAAATAAAGTTGGTAGGGTTGGGGTGATCTGGTCACTAAAGCCCATCATGCCTTTCAAAGCGTATTGAAGACATGTTTGTTTGGCAAACTTCGCCGACGCAAAACTTTTTTTTTAAAAATCCGCCCTTGGCCATTATGATATTAAAGGACGATTACTCCTTCCCTCCCGAGATGGTACGTATTGTGCATTTTGGGTAAGATGCCGCTCATATTTTTCAAACATGCCAGTTGCGAACCTGACTTCGGGAATTAAAGTGTCTCTGGAAAATTTCTATTTTCTTGTCAAAAGCTTTACAAATCCCAATCAGATTTTTGAGGTATGTAGTAACTTAGGCCAAGACGCGAATCGTACATCAAAATATAGGGTCTCTGGAACTAAGAGTTAAAAATTGGAGCCTTTGTACTAACAATCGGTCAAAACTAAGGGCGGCACATACCATACCACCTTTATAGTGAGGTTGAGATGCGAGTTTGTGTATTCCGTACGCGAAATGTGATAGTCTCCCCTGTCCCTGGTTGTCCCTTTGACTTATTTCTCCTTGGGAATGGTGGTAGATTCCTTTATTTTTCTGTTAAGAGATCTGGGTTTTCTACTTCATTCATGTCTAACTTGCTCGTCATAAAAAGGTTCTTAGAAATATAGACATACTGCGCCAGAGTTTTACACTGAGTAAGGAATATATTGATATAGAGTTGACAATGTTGCCATTAATTTTGCTGTGCAGTTTGAAGGCTTAAGCACATTGCCCGTTTCTGTAATCATTAAATACACTATAGACTCAATACCTATTCAAAGAGTAGTGTTTATCAACCATGATATTCACAGTCAAACAGCTATCTAATACTTGTTTTCACTGATAATATAAACGAGATCAGAGTATACGTATAGGTTGTATTTGAATCAGAATCCATATTTTAATTGATTTTGTTGATTTCACAAGGAGATGTTTGACGTGTGAGACTGGTTCTTCTTGTAACTGGGACAACTCTTCGACGAATGACCTCATATACAGAAATTGAACAACTTGGACCCAGAAATCACAACCCCTGAAGAAATACGGGATTCGATTGACTGAAGTTAAATCTGATTTGACGCCATTGCCTTATCATATGGATTTTCAAACTCTCGCATTGGTTGAGTATGAAACTATTTCCTTCGAATTGATGATGACATCATTACAAGTTTCTAAAAACATGAAAAGTCGTTAAAACTAACAGCTAGTTCTTTGCTACATCGACTTGTATATTATTTCTCCAATGCATTTGAATGATCGGTGGTGCCGGGACTGATGCAATAGGCAGTGGAGGTACTGAGGTCCGTACAACCTTATGTGAATTGTACCCAAAGAAACTGGGAATTACCATTTTAATTTGAAGTATGAAGAAATAATGTGTATAGCGTTGGTTGGTGTCTGCTTCCATGTGTCACCGTTACCTGAGGTTTACTCCCGTGCGCTTTATTTATAATAATTTTATGTGTTAGCAATAGAAAAGAATAGATAGGATAAAGCTTGCCGCCGAATATTCTAACCCCATCCCAACACTAAACCGTAACCCAGTCTTTAACAATAAGAATTTGTACTGTGTAATAGGACAGTGCGGACCTTTGGGTTGGACAAATGCTCAATTTAGTGCGCATTTATAGTGCAAGGAATTTAAATAAATGGTTTGGACCTCAAAATAATTGCACAACGAAACAATTTTGTTGTTCTACACTCTAGGAAAAAGGTGCGAAAGAGGTTCTAAGCTTGTACTCTATGTGGAAACCATGTAAGGGTCTTCAACGAACCAAAATAGTTCTTAACTGCTGCATAACACCTTTTATGGTTCTGTTAGGAACCTTTGGGGTTTCTATGATTTTAAGAACCATTTTTGAGGGCTCCATTCTTGAAGGGTCCATATAGAAGACAAAAAAAGTTCTAAGCCGTTATTTTTTCTTAGAGTGTACTTAAAAAATGATGGAAAATAGCATATCAAACGTCATCGAAAGTATAAGTTGGTGGTAACATGTATTTGCAGGGAGACAAGGTTATACAGGGGGGAAAATATGTAGGGATAATTGGTACGACCTCAATACCACAGTTTGGACATATATTAAGGATAAAAAGGATTGTTTTGCCCTATCTGTGGGTTAATGTTTATAGGTATAGGACAATAAAGTGCGAGGTCATCCTGGGGCAACATTTCCAGAATGCTCCGATTCTTTTGCAAATGGTCCCAAATTCTGGCATAAAGACGCAAAGACCGGAAATATATACCTGCACTCATTTCACCATTTGGTCACGTAAATTAGAGGTTAAAAAGGCAACAATGGTCTACATATCCTATGGAGTCATTAATGTTTACAGCTAATTTACATACTAAATGTCAAATGCGAGCAAATATGCATTTTCTGTTATAGGATATGACAGAACAACAATTTTGAAACTAGTTTCGTCAAATCGGATCACGCTGAAATATTAGCTCAGGATGACCTTGAACCGTTATGGCCTATAATGCTGAACTTAGGACCGTAGATATGGCAAACTATGCTTTTAATCCCAAGACCAGATAAGTTGGTGTATGTGTTCAAATAATTTGACCTTGTTTTACTTTTATTTCCCCTGTACAAAATTTCCCGCCTAGTTTTTACATGTTTCCCCATTGTCGATTTTTCTATAATTTTGACACTTCTGGACAATTGAGATGAATAACCCAAAAATGGCACTATAACCGTAGACCTTATTTTGTCCCCTGTGTTTTACTCCTTCATGTGAATATTCAGCACTAAATAGTCAAAAGAAGTAGTGGTTACACATGGTAGAGTTGGGGTTATGGCTTTATTCTATACAACCTGATTAATATGTGCCGGCCCTTGAATCAGGCCTTATCGTTGATTCGCCAGTCGACCCTCATATAAATGATTCTTTAACATCCAAGAACATCGTCAGTCCCCCCATGTGGTTTGTTCTGAAATTTACCGTCGCCAAGATCATCCCCATGTGTTTTTGCATATTTTCAATATTGCGTCCAAATAGGGGGCTCGGGTATGTTCGTAGTTTTTGCTTTGACGATTGCGAACGTTTTTACACAGTATTATACACAGTTCTTAATATTTTTTTATTAATGGACCTTTACCTCTGTAGGCTCGAAACACGCCTGCCAACTCACTCGTTTTTTATCATTTAAACTCAGCGTATTCGTACCGATTCAGAATGGGACCAGCCAGGAGGCCTTGCAATCGTACCCCTACTTGTTTAATACCTACCTTTTATTACCTTTGCAGGAAACGCGGTTTCCTACGCTTTTTAAGCTATAAAGTGGAGATCAACCTCGATTACCAGATAATGATTTCAACCGCTGTATGAGGCTCCAGATCCATCCACATTACCCGTTGATCTGGTCCAGGATATGGAGAGATATGCGGAGAAAAAAAAAAACCGAACAATGTCGATTTGACATATCTATTACAAGGTACCAGACGTTGGCGAATTTACAATGGAAGCTCTGGATTTTAATAATTGGGCTACTGATCTAAAATGTACAGCGAACCTGGTACGATTGCTGATTTATAGGCTTGTTAATTGTATATAGTAGTGTCTAGCTGTCGTTGTTTTGGCGCATTTTTTGTACTAATAAAATTCTACACTTTTTTTAAAAAACTAACGAATCAGATTAAAGGGGCAAAGTCTAACGTGCTGGCCTTGGTGTGGTACTTTTGCATGTTATGAATAAAGCCTAAATTTTAATAGCAACTACTCCTGCCAGAAACTGGACAAATAGCGTCATACCGCGGGCGATGTGGCCTATTAACAGTAAAATCCTAAATGCAGCAGTTTATAAAAACCTAGGCATTCATTTAAATGAATTGTTGTGTATTTTATCTTCGATATTGATTATAAATGAATTATGATTTACTATCGTATAGATAAAGTAGCCCCAAAGGTCCGATCTTGGGTGGAATCTAGTGCAGAATAGAATAAATTTCCACATCTTGCTCTGTAATTTTAAGGTTCCTAAAAAACGCTAATGTTTATCAAACTTTTCATTGATGTACACCAACTATTCAGTTATTTGAGAACTATGGGTTTTCAATTATACAATTTGTCAGTTCTCCAAAATTCAGTTTAGAGCAATCGTCGGGTTAAACGGGATTTGCGGGATTATTATTATTATTAGGTTATTACTATTATGGGTGCTTTGGTGGACATTTGCCATGTAGTAGTACTGTGATATTAATTAAAATTTGCTGTGTCCTTTGACCTTTTTGGTCAAATTTTGGTCCTATATACGGCAATTACCAACCACAAATTATATGCGCCATGAACGTAACCCGGTCCTGAAGATCATTCTGTTTACGTGTATTAAAATTTCACATTATAACACCGGTAATTCTTTTGTTTTAATGCAGTGATTGCTGTCCATACATAGCTACACCTCGCAATGGCAGCAAAGTTTATCAAAACGGAACAAGAACACAATTTAGAGGTGCCCACATCATATTTTGTGCGAAGAAGGTTTAACTTTAACAGGATCCCGTAAGAAACGGAGATGGCAAAACAATGGTGAATGGACGGGGGAGGGGGGGAGGAGACAATGATGCATTGGTTAAGAAAAAGCGTAACATAATAAACGGGTAGAAATTTGCCTGCTTTGTATTTTTACAGATTTTGTATATTTTTTGCTTTGCGGTGTAAATGGCCCGCCTTTTTTTGTCGATTTAAAAAGTGAGTGAAGGACCACTGGGATAAACGTACAACTATGTAGCTTTGTTCTAAAAGCGTTTATTAACACAAAGACATAATAACTATGCTTTTAAGATGTTGTTGGAACACTGCAACTTTGCTGGTAAGTAACTGGGTCTTCGAGGATGATCCAGACTGAGGTTAAATCATTAGCATTATAAAACGATGTAATTCTTTTAGAGGTTTGCGCTTAGAGCATGTGAACACCTCTTTATTTGGTGACGGGTTTGACATGGCCATGGCCTACACTTTGGCCATGTGGATTTTGGAAATTACTCATATAGTTTTCTTTGAAATGGTTACCATTAGATTTTCATACTATTTTCAGCAACGGGACTGCAGGTGCCCCATTAGAACCTATCAAAATGGGTATATAGAGATTCGATATGAAGATGTAGAATTTATAGCAGAGAATGGGTGATGGATGGGTTACACCTAGAAGGAAGTGCTATCAGAACATGCGTTAATGGAAAATGGAACTGGGGAAAAAGCAACATGCCAAGGTAAGTATGTTGTATACTTGAGGGGCCTCCACTAAATAAATTGATCTTCGTTTACGTACAAAAATTACCCCAATTAAGCGGTCATTTGTAACCTATGTACCTGATACTAATATTATGCTATGGAAGCGACTCAGTTGCTTTTAAAATAGCTTTCCTGGAACTGACACCTTTGCATTCTATTCATCCCAGAGCAATCCATAGGTTTGACCCATTACTTTTTGAGACGGCTGGAGGTCGTGAGACTACGATGAATTTTGAGTCTTTCTCTTCACCCTCAGCCTATTAACAGACCTCACATCTGACAACTATATAATCCCCCCGCCACCACAGTTCCAGTCCCATGATCGTACATCCCTGGAGATAACAAAGGCTAAGCATTGCCTGAAGACGTGCTGTTCACTTGCAACGAGACCACAGAAATGGTATGTACAATTAAGGCTTATGGAAATGGCACCTTATTGCCACTAAAAACAATATGCCAAATCAGCAAGTAGACTGTGGATACACGTCACTCAATGGAGAACTTTTCCAGCTGGACTACATTCTGGTCAGAAAGAAGTAGATTAACAGACCCTACAAAACTTTTGAAGTGTTAAGTACTGAATCATATAATTATCTTGTATGGTTTTAGTTAATTCTCCGCCCAGAGCCTAGGTTCCCATGAAAAACAATCGACTGTAGGAAGGCATATCGTGGGAATCAAAGCTTTGTTGAGCAGTATACCGTAGCAGCACATAACAAGTTCAACACTCTTGTTGACAATCTTGAAGACAAAAAACGCCAGTACAGTATTTTGATATCCTCAAGCAACAGCCAACAAGAAATAATGCACTGGAAGATGCTACCTAGGAAAATAAGACACGACTGCCCTTGCCTAATGACAAAGCCTACAAAGCTAGAGAAGAACGAAACACCATACAAATCCCATCAGAGTTCAGCACCAACGTGATGCTGTCTAATTCTGCACTTGATAACTGTTTACACCATGGTGCTTGGGGGAACATGTTAAGTCCAGGGCTGAAGCGGTTGACACACACCTCTTGAACCAACGCATACTGCTCCCTGGGAGGCCTTGAGGTAAATGACTGCAAAAGGCCACCCCACCTATAAGAATCAAAGGTGAATCAGCTGAGGAGTGCCTAACACAGGGGTTCAACACTTTTAGCTCTCTACTTGGCAACACGGTTCAAATAACACCAACCTTGATGAACCTTTCTTCATCACAAGATAGCAGACGCCCTCCCTACGATACTGGACCTTTCACTACACCATGTATTTGTCTCATTATAAGGATTAAAAAAGGTATAGTTTTTTATAGGTTCCACCTTTAGTTATACATTGGTGACATTTAAACACGAATTTTGACTTGATTTCAACTTTACCCCTGTACTATTTTACCCCCTTACTTTACAAGTTCCCCACATTTCCGAAGTGTTGACCCAAATATTCTGATTCAGCCACCTTTTAAAACTATAGAAAAACATCTTTCAAACCGTCTCCCAAAACTTCTAGAATGAGATTCTCGTTTATAACCCTTCTATAGGACAAGCACCAAAACAACCCTAGAACGAAATTGTTTCTAGGACTGGGCGGATGTCCTATCCACTAGGTTACCGGCTGGTCCGATAAACAGACCTCGAAGCTGGCACCTAATGGTGATCACTCGAGTATACAGACACAAGACATTCAGGGACTGAAGACTGGAGACTGCTCCAGTTGTGT
>JAMKCH010035126.1:0-15130 GCA_023653785.1 Ophioderma brevispina | reverse complement strand
GCTGAAAAATGCCTATTACATAAATATTCATAAATTCTATCAAGTGGTAAGAATCCACAAAATTTCATAGCCTGAGGGGACAAATTTTTGGCTTGAATCCATATCCTCTTTTAATTCCCCATATGTCTTAAAGGAACATTTATGAATTCACCAAAGTCCATCTTCTCAGACCATGCCATCAAGAATGGTTTTCCTCCCCACAGTGTCTGTAAGGAAATTTATGAATTCCTACAAATTCCATCTTTTCAAAATGGCACAGGAGGGGCAAGACATGATGGACACAAGACTCCTGGAGAACTGAACCTGACTTCAAAAGGTACTTGAACAGTATAACCACCTTGCGCTAAACCCTGGGGATCGCAATTTTGGCAGTGAAAGGAGAAGATTTTAGGGAACATATTGTGCTTAGTTGAGCATACACTTTATTTTGCTATTAAAATGGCTTTGAAATATCAGATCATATTCTTCTTTATATGCAAACACACACACACTGGTCATACTATATACATGACAATTTTGGGGTGGCGCAGAAAATCCACACTTTTTTTAGAAAAAAATTACCCAATTTTTGCATACGTCATTCTGTTTTTCTTCCCTAAAAACTCTCTTTTCTCCATTTTCCCCCCAGTTTTCTAGTTCCACTGCTGCCTATATAAAAAAGTTAAACTTGATGTAGTAATTATTAAACGTGATGAAGTAAATGGGTTATGTCAAAAGAATGTTGTGGTGGGGGAGGTGGAGGAGGTACAGCAGTTTTTTTACATGCTGTAAGTGGGGTGACCAAGCATTTCTTTGACATGCCATTTGGAAAAATTGACCTCCACTGAGGGACAGACAAAACATAAACACACCCCTTAGCTGAACATTGCACAAGTCCTATCTACCAATTTAATACCATGCAACCCATAATAAGTAGTGAGATAAAAATAGAGTCATTCTAAAGTACTAATGATGAACTTATTTGTCATCGATTGGTCGTGGGATAAATCAACAACACTCTGCGCAGCTATTTGATTAGAGGCCACACAATATTTTGTTTGATTTTTTGTGTGAATGTGTTGGAATTGATTGTCACCGAATTTGCATATGGAGTCCAGTACTTTAAAAGAGACATAAGGAGATTTCCAAGAAGAGCAGCGCCATCATTTTTGTTCAACAGGTTTTTTGCATATTGGGAAGGCTTCCATGTATTAGATCACCCTAAAGTAATAAAGCCGAATACGCCGTTATTATGTAAGAATATGATGATTTAGATTTTCTGTCGTGCACAATTACGATAGCAAGCATGTTCAAGGGGAACAATTACGGAAGTCAGGCAAGTTCAAACCAATAGATACGGGCTACCATGACCCCCTGCAAACCCCGGGGCTTTTTGGAGGACAACATTTTTGTGAAGATTATACCAAAGCAATTGATTCAGGTTGTCTGCAAAAATCCCACCTGGGTTAAACGGTTGAGGGCGCTTTCCTTTTTCAAAATGGCTGCCAAAATGCAACCACCCCCCTCGGGAGAGAGTACCAACATGCCTAGACAAAACAGAAATTCAAAGGCACTGATTTTGGTCCAGAGGATAGCTGTGGTCCTCCTCTTCCATTGATACCAAATGAGTACCAACATGAATATCATTACGAGTTTTGTCAGGAAAATTTAAAATTCAAATTTAAACAAAAATTTTCAATTCCATCGACACAAATAGGGGAAAATCAATTTTTCGCCTCACCACAAATTGTTAGGAATATCCAATTTTCATGCGGGTTGTGGCTCTACTGATGGAAAAATGGACTATTATAGCACTTAAAATGTCTCATTTTATAAAACAATGTGTTTGATTGCTAAAATTGCAAAAATATCAATTTTCCACCATATATTCAGTAAATGTATTTTTATACTTTCCTCAACATATGAGTCATAGGGAAGTCATAATAGGGATGTTGGCACTTATTTTGATACCAATGGAAGAAGAAACTCTAACTACCCTGTGGTACCCAAAATTTTTACGGGGGGTCACAAAAAAAAGGACTCAGGTAGACGAGGGTTAAGTCCCCCAAAACGTGGACAAGTATATGGATGCCTTCCTAAGCCTTGGAAGATCAGACTGATGTGCCGAGGAACTCGTAGAGAGATTGTTTGAGGATGCAAATCCAGAGAGCCAATATAAAGACCTGATTTGTACAAGGCAGGTGTGGCAGGAGCCAGAAAATCCTCCACCAGATGATCATGGGTATGGATAGTTTAAATGATGGTGCCATAGGACACAAGTGGCCACACGAGAGTAGAAGAGTTGATGCCACAAGGATTGTCTTCTGAAATAATAGTAGCAGAGAGAATAATCTGAACAGAAGATGAACAAGACATGACTCAAGAAGAGGAGGAGGAAGGAAGATCAATTTCGAATCAACGGAGCTTGATTAACCCTCGTTTATACCAAGGGAGGAAACAGCATTGCTTAACAGATCGCCAATGATTATTAATATTTGAAATTTCTTTCTTATCGTATACAAACACAGTAGTTCTCAATTATATTAGTCAGAGGTGGGTACAATGTCTGGCTGCTTCACTGCATTCTGAAGGTCCTTGTTTGTGGCTTTGTTGCCCCCCCCCCCCCCCCCCCCACCACATTGGCAGACCAAGAGATTGCCTCCAGTGTCCTGATATGCGTCAGGTATCACTTCTGCAAGGAAACTGATCGGGCCGATTTCTGGATCCAATCAGCTGAGGACACCACCACTCAGCCCACTGAGCACAAGCCCTCAATAACCAATAGATTGCCACTCTGGTTTGGACAGCACGTCTTCTTCCACAAGCCAAACTTCTTAAAAATTCCTTGGAGACTATTTCAAAGGAACCGGACTTGCCTAAGAAACTACCCCGGAACCTAAGGCGGTCAGCAGCCGGCCTCTGTCCAAACACAGGGCGTTCCATACAGTGACTGGCCAGTATGCTCAGCATGCTACGCTGCTGCATGTATAAGTTGTCGCTTGAGCTGGCCGAAGACACCCCATGGAACATGCCGCAAAAGGAATCCAACGACGGGTCAAGCTTCTGGATTGACCCTCCCATTACAGGGCAAGCATACTCCACACATTAGCAGCACAAGGCAAGCTCCGTCGATCTCGGCGCATGCGGGCATAAAGGGTAATGGGACAAGCGCCCCTTGTGGGGGGCAGGGGCCAGAGACCGGAAGGGCTCTGAGGTTTAACAGTTCGAGTGCTCGGAGAGGGGTTATGTCCTTATCTTGAAGCAGATGAACTATGATGAAAGTTGCGGGGGTGCAGGGCGGAGCCCCCAGAAGATTTGGTTTTAGCATGTTTCGGAGCGCATCAGAGAGTCTCGTTATCTCACAATTCATGAGCAGTGAACTATACTTGCCCTGGTGGGGTCCAGGGTTCAGAGCCCCAGTGGAAGCTCTTGAGTTAAAAATAGCATGTTTGGTGCTCGGAGAGATCAGTTATCTCATTATCTTGAAGCAGATGAAACTATACTCATATGGCGGGTGGAACCTTTAGTTTTTAGTTGTTTGAGTGCTTGGCGAGCATCTAGTTATTCACCATCTGAAGAGATGACTATAATCTGAACAATAACATCCAAAATAACAACAGTATTTTTTTTCTTTTATTTTCCTGAAACATCATTTCAGCGCCCCCCTGGGTGGTGTACGGTGGGAGTGCCCCCTCCCCTTGCCCCTCCTTAGCTACACCACTGCTTCCGATGGGGTCTATAAGAGAGTGCACGTCCCAAGGACTCCTAGACAACAGACTATCAACGTGCTCCAGGGGCGCTCCAGACCAGGTCACTCAAATGTGACGCCTGGCACGGGCCGCGCAGACGGAAAGCATTACACCCTGTGCCCGGATGGACTTGCGCGCTGCTGGTTCTCCTCACAATAAGGGGCGAGACCATCTAAAGGCCCTTTGAGTCACCCTTTGACATCTGCATCGTGTGCGCCAATTCCAAGAATGTCTTTCCAGACAAATAACGACAGGCTCCCGCACTCTTCAGGCCGGTCGCCGGCAAAGATGCCGAACAGGAGAGGCATGAGAACGCTCCCCTGGGGCATTCCATCCCTTGAGCAACATACCACACCCACCACTGCGTGTTATTAATTTCTTAACAACAACATGATGTGGATGCTTTTGGTTGTTGTCGCTTCGCGTACACTCCTACATGAAAGCTCTCGCAAGAGGCTATAGTTAAAAGCTGTTGCTCATTAGTAACCATCCAGTAACACATCAAGGAGCTCCAGAAACCAGGGTTATGCTGGGTCAAGGTGATCAGAGATTAAGGAGGCTGTGGTTGTGGTCAGTGTAGAGTTAATCATAGACCCCTTTACATAAAGCGCCCTCGATGTTATATACACTTGAAAGGTAATACTTCATTTTTAAGTGTTTACTTTACCTCAAACTAATCCACAGGTGTGACAAAGTATATAATTAGGTGACCCGGCACATTTTGCCTTAAAGAGCATTAAATGTATAAAATACCACAAGTTTCATTGTTTTGCGTGGCCATTTTGAAAGGCTGACGCCTCTAGAGGAGGTTAGGGGGCAAAGGGCCAACAAGGTGTTCAAAACATTCATGGTGTGTTTTGGTGCGAATAAGTAGTCAAATAGTGCATGAATTTGGATCAAAAATTAAGATAATGTAAAAGGGCATAAGATATGGCCACCATTTTGAAAAAAAACGCCCTCACTCTTTAACCCAGGATGGGGATTTTTGCAGACAACCATTTTGATTATGTAAAGCGTTTACAAAAATAGTGTCTCCAAAAATCCCCGGGGGGGGGGGGGGTGCAGGGGGTTTCGGTTGTGTGTGGGCTTGACTGAATGTTTTCTTTGTACGGTTGTCCAATAACCTTCGGACGTCTTGGTAGGTGGTCTCCAATCGATCATGTGCAATTTGAGGAGAAATTCAGGTCCTCAAAAACTCTCCTACTGTCACTTTAAATATTTTAAAGCGGACTGGACATATTTTAAGAACATATAAAATTTCTTCAATTGGCAACAAAATGATAGGTCTAGGCCAATGGAACAGAAAAATAACTATTTTACAATAAAAATACATTACTCAAAACGACAAGACATATATAGGAGGCTAAAGACATCCCCAGGTTAATTTGGAGGCTAAGTTTAAGTTTTGCCGTAACTTTTAATCTACAAATGGTCTATTGCATGAATATCAGCTATCAGATATCAGCGAATATTATAGACAGTACTCATGACATTAAAACCACCAAGTCACAGACTGGTCAAACAGGTCCCTGCCGTGGGAATCAACTCTGGCGTTGTGTTTGCTTGGGTTTAATGCCATTCCACATTGTCTGGTTTGGTTTACCCATAAGCGTTGCTGATTTGGGCCTAATAATTTCAGGTGAGGATAAGTATACAAAAGCTTTATAAACCTGCAAACAATATAAATTTCGAAAAATCTAGAGGGTGCACTATTTTTCAAATGTGTCTCTTTAAATCATTGCTGTAATCATCAAAAAACATTCTCAAAGGGGAGCCTAATTTTAAACAGGTTAGTCCTCATGAGTGAACCTTTTTTCTTTCAATTACTCTGAAAGTTTAAATGATAGGTTAGAAATTCTTCATTAGGAATGCTCTCGCGCTTACAGCACTCTTTCAGTATTTTGAAAAAAAAAGGTTCACTCAAGAAGGTTAACCGTAAACCCCAGGAACCCTGGTTTAAACCCCAGTTAACCCTGGTTTAAACACAGGCGTCTAAAGTAGGACTCCCTGTGAGAATACCAGCCAAAAAGTGCATTATCATTGAATAAAAAAAGAGAAGTTTTAAAAACAGAAAATTCAGATTCGGGCAAGAAGCATGAGGGCGCTTAAAGTGGGTAGAAGCACAGAAATCTTATAGCGCCGAATGCGCTAGAAGGGCCCGTGCCTGCGCGTTGCGTTTTTTGAGCACGCAGTGAGGCATGAGAATTTCGCTTGGTATTTTCGAACCGTTTACAAAGCGCCATGCAGCACGCTTAAGAGAGAACGCACGTTGGCTAAACTCATCGTGCGCTATCACGGGCTGTACGACGATGGAATTGGGGCGATGACGCACACCATCCCTGAGTGGTAAAGAGCTTAAATGCAATAAAACAAAGTGGAGACAGGAAGAAAAGTGGGAAGAAATGAAAACAGTAAAAGAAGGGGCGCTATGGGAAAGGGAAAAAAAAGAGAGAATTGCTAACACTGGTACATAGGACACTCGTGGAAACCTGGTCTGAGACTGACGTGTCTTGCATTTAGGCACAAATCACGTTTCTCTACCCGGATATTATACAGAAGCGCTATACAAGTCACGCTAGCAAGCCTCTTCCGTTAGAATGGACAGGGTCGTATTTTACGCCAGGGGAAATGGAGGAGTACTGCCCTATAGAAAACAAAAAACCGTAAGGAGAGGGGGTATGAAAGTTCAACAGGGAGAGGAAGGAGGAACATGAACTTCTAAATGGCTACATTTCATAAAATCAGAGGAAGCTCAGGGATGGCAAGAATTTTTGAACGGAAGCGAAGGGAGAACGCATAATTTTTCGCCCATAAAACAGTTGAAATCCTCAAAATCCCCACCGACTATAGGCGAATGAAACGTGTATGTGAAGCCCAATTTTTTAAACTCGGTACGGGGGGACTGATGAGGAAGACACCTTTGTGGCTGTACGGTGTTTTTCTCTGTTTCTTTGTAAGTATATGTGAAGGATGGGACAAGAAATCTAATTGAGTTACAGGGCATGTAGATGACAAAGAACGTTAGGCAACTCATTACCTGGAATGCAGTCATCATAGATTTACATAAAGAATTGATTAAAAATATAAGCAAAATAAGTAATACATGTCGTCAATAATAATAAAACTAAGGAGGACCTTATTATGAAGTAAAAATAAGGAAAATGTTAAGCTTCGCAATCCATGTTTGTGTCTTTCAACAAGTATTATTTTTCATTTTGTTTAGGAGAAAGACCCCCAACCAAATACAAGGATTTCTATGAAAACTTTTCCTATAAAGTCGTTGACTTCCGGTCCTTTTTACATGGTCACCATAACAGGGAGAAATTGGGAAAGAGACCAGCTACACCTGAGGATTTGTCCAGCCCGGGCTATACTCATGTTACGTTATAATACAGGGGAATGTTTTTACATTTAGTCTGGTTTGAAAAACCTCCCGGAGAAAACAATAGTTTCATAAATCATAAGGCATGCTCTGCAGTTATTGACTTAAAAATACGTTCATCTTCAACTTCATCTGAAAAATTGCAGAGAAAAAACAGACGAGGCGCCATGCAACGTTTAGTGGTGAGCTGTTATACCCCTCAAACAGAGGACTCTTCACTACAGCCCTGCCATGCAGTTTCAGTTTCAATCATTTGATATGATGTGATCGGTCATTTTGGGGAAATTTGATATCCTAATCTATACTCTATATTGAACCAAAATGAAACAACACAAACAAAAAAAAAAGCCTTATACGATTTGACATGCTTTCCTTAATTCGAATATGAATCACTATCAGTGATATGTAAAATCTGAAAATAAAAAAATCATCAAAAAAATCAGATTTTTGCTGTCTGTACGTACTTCTGTAACAAGTAAACCATTACCCTGCAAAATATAAGGAATAGAACTTAACAGAACAAAATCGGATATTCTAGTCATACTGTCCGTAGGAACACTTATACAACATCTAACTGGATGGGCAATTCATATCTTTGAATACTGCCCCTTTTCCTTTTCTGTCAATTCTTTAGTTGGGGAAAAGGTAACTTATGAAAATTATACAAACATATCCTTCACTTGTAAGTTATTCCTGCAACTTTTTATTATTTTTTGAACCCTTTCCTGTGTCTTTAAAGAAAATAAAAAAAACAAAATCTGGATATGAACCCAAACCAGAAAAAGCATAAAATTTAGCACTTCCTTGTTTGTAGTGACTGGAAAACTAAATGCCTGTAAAACATGCATGCGTGGGCGTCATTCATGTCGCGTTTTTAATCAGCATAACGGAGCAACAGCGTAACGCGAAACATTTCGCCCAAGTGACACTACGCGGTCAGTCATGAATAATAATTGGAGGAAATTTTCCTCCAGCTAATACAGGAGGTATAGGAGGACTTATGCGCAACCAAGTGCGTCGTGCTTCGTTGCCGATTTGGCTACGGGCCGATTAAGCGCTTCGCGCTTAAATATCTATGGTGATAAGTAGCCTATGTACAAAGACTATACAAGATAGAAAAGGGTTCTTACCTGAAAAGACCTCTTGCGACAGTAAGCAGTCAATCAGAATTGCGTCCTCTTACATCGATATCGTTGACATCAAGCATTCCTGGTTGGTAGATTGGACAATGGTTCTAAAACACATGAAAAATGAAACCATTATAATTTTAGGACAATGCAGTAGAATACATACGGTAAGAGTGATAATTTCGTGTGTTGTAATTTTTTTGTGTTCAGCGATTGACATTTTGTGTTTTAGAATTCGGCTCGTTCAGCACTACATAGACCCTACACACAAAAATAAAATTTTGCGGGTTTTAATTTCTCGCTAGCTCAGGCGAAGCGCGCGAAAGCGCGAAAATTAATGTAGCATGAAAATTTCAACTTTCACAGTAAATTGGTTGACAGTTTAAAACCATTTTCTTCACTTTAGAAAAAATAGATTTTTTTAGCCACATACATCTTGCACTCAGGAATTAACCTTCTTTGCAAACATGAGCGTGGCGACAAAAAAACTGTTTTACGGGCGAGAAGACTTTTCAAAGTAGGGTCGGTCTGTCGGAGCGAATTTTTTTCTTTTAAAAATGTTGTTTTTTCTGGAGGTAAAAAATCATTGGTCTAAAAAATAGTCCTCAAATCTGAAAAATCAGGAGAAAAAATGAAATTTTTTTACAAATTTTCTAAAACAATTTAGCCACAATGATAAATTTGGGCTAAAAAAAGGTTGATTTGCTATGATTTTGGATAAAAAATACAAACTATTCTGAATTTTGGAAAAAAAAAAACTAATATAACAAATTTCCAAAAAATGGAAAAATCAGGGTCAGTTGGGCCCGTAAAACAGGGTTTTTTTAGTCGATAAACTTAGCTCCAAAATTGAGCGAGTTTAGCTGACGTTTGTACAAAACCTTGTGCATTTATAAAAAAAGCATTTAGTATATGATACCATACCATATTTAATCCATGTAACTACCTTGTTACCATGATAGGAAATGTAAAGGTCACAATCAATTTCAGTTTCCTAGAAGAATTTTTCAATTAATGATTTAACTTTTATTTGATTTGCTTCCTGGATGTGTTTATGTTAATCATCATAAAACAGAAATATTATGGATGTTGATTAATAATAGCAATATTTAACTGTTTAAAAAATGGGTCTTGTACTCGAATTGTCACCCATTTTTGATTATGTGGGAATGAATGGGGCAAAATAGTATAGGGTCCTTGAGAAAAAATAAAAGGGGCTTGAGAAAAAATAAAGTAGGGTCATGAGAAAACGTAGAATCTCGGAACTGATTTTTGTGACAATTGATGTTAATTGGGAACTGAATTTTGGGCCAATAGCGGTTGTGGGGGGAGATGAACAACTGGCAATAATTTCTTTAAATATATTATTTTGTTGTTTGTTTGAGGTTGTTTTTTTTTTTTTTTTTTTTTTTTTTTTTTTTTTTATGGCAAAGTAGGGTTAACTGAAGCATACTTGAAACTGGGGGTGTAATAGTACTACAGACAAGATGTGAATATACTGCTCAATCACCGTTTCTAGAATGCTTGGTTTCCCGAAGATTTGCAATTTTCACATAAACAAATAGGCTATAAAATAAAAAAAACATCAAATTTGTAAACTGTATCAAGGATAAATCCAGGAAAGAAAACAGACCACATACCCAGAAAAGCGTCTGCTTCTCAATTCAAACCATGCAGAACATTTAAATTTGGTCACAAGCATCAAATCCACAAAAATGCGAACATTACTCAGAGATTATGTTTAAAGGAGGGAAACAATTACCCATTACACCTACTTAGTTCTTTACTGACCCAGATAATACAATAAAAGAGATTAAAAAGTGAGAGCAATAGTACAATAAAGGACACCGAGCTATACTATTTTCTTCTTTTTTCCAGGGCTGATTGCAAAGCTTCATGAAGGGTCAGGCTTTTCTTGCAAGAAATGACCACTTTAATGTAGGGTATATCTATCACTGAGACCTCTAGAGGCAAGGACCGGTACAAGAAAAGGATTTGCGATAGAGAAAATTATAAATGCTGATTATCATCCTGATTAGGCTTGTTGCTATTGTTTAAGGGGAATTTATTTTTTAAGCTAAAACTAGTGCAGATGTAATAAATACTCCAGTACAGAAAAAAGGAAAATCTCACAGATTTACACTCTTTAAGATCATATTATCTTGGTCCTTAAAGGCTTATACATGACTAGAAACTAAAGAATAGTAACCTAAAAGGCCCAATCCACAGTTGAGTGAATCAGAGTTTTGTTTCCATGCAGTAAACAGCATGTGTAAGTATTACAGTGCCAGCATAGGATACTGTGTATAACAAAAAATTCCCAGATCCGGAAATATATAAACAAAGTTGTGATTTCTATATGAAGGACTTGGATTTGAGCTTAAGCTTTTCACAGAGTGATTAGTACAGGGAAAGCAATTGGTATGCAAAAAACCACAATTTGTTTTAAAATTGAGGGTCGGGCGCCCTCCTCCTGAAAATCCTCTGAGTCACCTTTAAACAGCTCAGTTTACATGAGGCCCGTTTCTCAAACGATGTTAACGCTAACCACTGGTTAAATTGAAATTTAAACGTGGGGGCCCGCTATAAAATAACGCCCAATCGCAAGCATGGTTAAACTTTAACAGCATTGTGTTTAAATTTTAATCCGAAAATCTTTAAACATGCCTAAAAACGGTGTTAAACTTAGACTTGGACCGGGGTAGTTTAAGGCTTGTTTAACTTCACGTTTCATCAAATCCATGATATTTTCAGGATCCTACGTAGATACTCGTGGTTAGACCAGTTACCTCTTTATTTCTCTTATTCTTTCTTTCCGAGTCCTCAGTTCATTTTTCGTCGTCCATTTTTCCTTTGCTTCTATTGTCATGCTCGTGTTTAATCTGTTATAGTATTGAATGACAGCAAGTGCGGCACAACGACATAAAACAGTTTTAAATAGGCCCGAGCTTTTGTCTCCATCATTCAACATTCTAAAGCTCCTTGCGTAACGCGACATTCTTGAAATTTACACGTGGGCTTCATGCGTTGCATTTACAACTACGGAAGGCATTGTCTGGCATATAAATATTGTTCACGCACACGTAATGATATAGGCGAAGATAACTCACAGTTCGGTGGATGATATTTACGGCGATGAAATACAGTGGTTAGCTAAACGACTTGTTAAAATATTTAACTTGCGGTTTTTTAAACAGTGCATTTAGCTAACCACAGTTTAGGCCTAATCACCGTTTATTTTAAACATCGTTTGAGAATACGGCCCGATATGATTAACTTAGGTCAAAAGTTTTTGAGTTATAATCATCACCTTGCGCAGATGCTAACTAATGTTGCAATCTGAACTTCCATCACCTTTTCCAATCAAAATATGTTATTTGTGTTTTGTTTCCTCCCCCAAATAACCCTAAATTTCAATTTAGTCCCAAGAACCTACCTTTTACTCATAAAAAGGTCAGTCTAGTAGCTTCTAGTAATATTCAAAACAAGACTCTGTTCTTAAGGAAAACTTCAAGAGCACCTCTACCCCAATAATGTCTAACAAAAGTTTAGAAAAAAACAACTGAAAATTGTACTGCCAAATGTGAAAAAGAGAGATAGAGGAAGGCAGGTGTGTCACCAAGCGGGTGGCAGGGGGGCGCCCGCCCCCTTATGAAACTAAAAACAGAAAATCAGGGAGATTTTGCAATATAAAAGTGTGCAATTTAGTGGTTGTTTTTACCATGACACCCCTGTGAATTTTTGCCATCCCCAAGATTTTCCTCAGGTGCCGCCACTGGATGGAGGGGGAGGTTTTTTCTTTAATTAGTATCATGGTACATTCTCAACTGAAAAATGTGTGTAACCAGCTTAACCAAGGTGTTCTATTCACAACCTGTGGCATTTACGATGTAAGTGTGAAAAGTCTTGCTTTTGGCTAAAATGGGATTAAAATGGGATTAACATGGTGTTAAAAATGGGGAAGTTGAGTTTTTAATTTAAGGGAATTACTGTTGACATTAATAGGAATTAATGTTGCTTGATCGGTGGAACCCAAAAGATCAATGAAATGATGTTGTAGCTGGAGGTTATGAAATTAAAAGAAGATTAAATCACTGCTTAATTAAGCATTTTTCTCTCATTGTTGATCCTTTTAAAATACATCAAGGCCCGAAGTCTATAAAGGTGGGCACTATGCTACATAGTGGGGCATCCATAAGTCCCGTCTACAGTGTTGGGTCAATGCCACTTATGCAACGGGATGGAAATGTCAACATTTCTATAAAAATATTAAAGTGCATGCATGCATCAGGGCGGCGCCAGGTAAAAATCTTAGGAGGGGTGAAAAATTACACGATTAATTCATATCGTCGTGGTCACACCTAGTGTCAAATCTGATTTTTTGGTCAAATGAGTTAATAGTTGATTTCTGGTGCATTTTATGTACTCTTTAATTGTACCCAAAAATAAAAGTGAAATGACATTCCGAAACCAAAATAGCCGCAGTCGCATAACACGATTTTTATAAAAACGAGTTTATAAACGGCTTTGCGTGTCCAATATTCAAAGCACCACAGGATAAATTGGGAACGAATAAGTATTCGCTGGGACAAAAGATTGCTACTTCAGTGCTTAAAATCGATAATAGGGTCTATCAAGATTTAAGGCAAGCGGTGAAATTTACCTTTCTATACTTCATGAGGGATTGGTCATGCTTATTCACATTTAATTTGTGTAGTTTAATTATATTTACTTGTACTGATTGGAACCTACGGGCTGTTGCGTCGTGGAAAAGGAATGATCAAGCTTGGTAGTTTTAACATGTGGACAAATACACAAATTTATCACTCTTGGGGGCATAGTGACATTAAACCCTTGTTTACAAAGTTTACCACCCAAGGTTAAATTTTCCTCCGGGGCGCAAAAACGTTAAAAACTTTCGTTAAGTCTTACTAAACTTACTACAACAAGGCATTATATCGCGCCCTAGCAAAACAAACAGCGGCTTTACATGAAGAAGAAAACCTATACAATAGCAAAAAACTAACCACAAAAGAAGACATTAATTGAACAAAGAGTTGTACAATTGACCCTTTGAAAATGTCCAGGGAATTTGGGCCTGCCGAATGTGATTGGAAGAGAATTCATAGGCGTGGACCAGCGACTTAGAAACACATTATCTGCTTTTTGGGTACAGTGTCGGGTTCTGGGTATGGAAAGGGCGTGTAGCGCAATACGATGAACGAGTGGCATATGCAGGTTTGTTGAAAAGGATGAGATTGTTAGATATTCCGGAGCTTGAGAATGACGCTTTGTATTACGATGACTAAGATCTTAAAGTCAATGCGCTTAAAGAATTGGTAACCCAATGAAGACGACGTAGCAATGTGGGACTGGGTGTATCGCGTCCAACCAAACATATCAAACGGGCGGCCCTATTCTGTAGGCGCTGCAGACGAGTAAGGTCGTATTCGGTGGCTCCAAGTAGTAAGGCGTTGCCATAGTCAATGCGAGAGAAAATCAGTGCCATGAACAGCAATTGCAAGTCTCCTGGTCTATGAAGCGTCTAATCCGGAAAGACTTACGTAGATGAAAGTTAACACACTTAAACAACAGATGAAATTTGACCAGACATGTTCAAAACAGGATCGAATACGACGCCAAGATTTTTTTCAAAGCAACTGTCGGTTTAATGGTGACATCATCCAGGAAAGTCTCCATATAATATTTCAATCTTCGCTAATTTGGCGAAACAAATGTGACGGTAGCACCGTCGCCGGGGTTAGAGTTGAAGTCGATTGGTGGGGGGGAGTGGTTCTACGACCCATTATTGAAAATGAGATTTGATGGTCCAGTGTAACTGGCCCATATTCTGCAATAATGTGCCGTACTGCATTTTTTACATTATTTTCATGAATCAGCATTACAAATACACATAAATAAGGCATATTAACTTAAAACCTATACAACAACCAAATAAAATCAAGTTGTTAGTTTTAAGAGATAGAAAATCAGGTTTGTAGTTTCAATATATGGGCTCATAAGTATCCTGGGCGGAGAAAATAAAAAATAATGGGCGCCATATTTAGTTTAAACCCTTTAGTTATTAGTTCATTTGTTTAAAATTGTGCACTGTATGCTCTAAATTATATGTTGATTAAAAAAACTAGTCAGTTTCCATATAATGTGGGTCCAAAAACCCGATGAAAAATCCAATATTCTACCTTGTTAGGCACAAAATTGCATTTTTTCATTTTATACGCTGAGTGGTCTGTGGCAATGACCATTTGCCAACTTTGCACACCTTGTGACGCCATACTAGGACTGTTGGTGGAAGCAATGAAACAGTGGACCAATGTATCAACTGGAACCAACATCGAAATCATCGAGATGCGTTATTTAGAATAATGAATTCTCGGGGGGTTTTACCACCCCCCACCCTTAGTTAAACCGTGTTACAAAAATAGACTTGTAAACATAATTGTAAAAGTTTGATTTCTTTGATGTTAACATGGTATTCTGCAAAGTTAAAGAATACTAATATATAATCATTTAAAAAACCGCCTCAGGAACAAATGGTTGTTTTTTTTGGGGGGAAGTTGTTGTGTAAGCATTAGTACCCTCTAAATTGTTTATATTATGTTACATTTTAGGAGTATATTTATTACCCACTTAATGTTAATTCGCTTAAGTTTGTTATCTATTTTAAGCGTGTACATTACTTAAAAGAAGGGAAAACACTATATATGTTATGAGAAATAAGAAAATGAGAAAAATTATGGTTGTTATAAAGTTGTATAGACCACTCTTATCCTCCACCTTTAGAGTTATGACACATTCCAGTACATTTGAAATATTTTCTGAGCTCAATTTTGAACATTTCTAGCCAATATGTATTAGTGTGATTGCAACAT
>JAMKCH010035125.1:0-21659 GCA_023653785.1 Ophioderma brevispina | reverse complement strand
GCGACCCCTAACGTCCCATAGGGAATAACTGCGCACGGTGGTCGCAGAAAATCCACAGTCGGAGTATTAGCGCACGATGGTGTATAAATAAATTTGAAACATATAGGCCTATGATAAGAGAATTCATCACCATGCGCTAATACCCTCCCTTCCCTTCCCTCCCCCCTTTCCCCCCTGTTACCTATAAGCGACGGTGGAGTATTTCCGAGCACGGACGCAGGAATCCACCGGTGGATTAAGGCGCACTCGTGCGCTGAAATCCATTCCATATAAGCGACGGTGGAGTATTTCGCGCACGGACGCAGGAACTCCACCGGTGGATTACCGGCGCACTAGTGCGCTAAAACATCCGTTCTTATAAGCGACGGGGAGTATTTTTTCATCCGTAGCGGAAAATCCACTGAGGATTACATGAGCACTCGTGCGCTGAAACCCGTATAAGCGACGGTGGAGTATTTCCGCGCACGGACGCAGGGGATCCACTGGAGGATTACTGCGCACTCTGCGCTGAAACCCCCGGTCCCTATAAGCGACGGTGGAAAGTCATATTCTGCGCACGGACGCAGGGAACCACCGGGGGATTACCTGCGCACAGGTGCGCTGAAACCCGTATAAGCGGCGGTGGAGTATTTCCGTGCACGGTCGCAGATAATCCACCGGTGGATTCCCGTACCGGCGCCCTCGTGCGCTGAATCCCCCGTTCTATAAGCGCGGTGGAGTATTTCCGCGCACTGACGCAGGGATTCCACCGGTGGATTACCGGCGGCACTCGTGCTCTAAAAACAACAAAAAAAAAAAATCCTTCCTTATAACGACGTGGAGTATTTTCATCCGTGCTCTGGAAAATCCACCTGAGGGAGTAACCTGCGCCCTCGTGGCGCCTGACCCTTATACGCGACGGTGGAGTATTTCCGAGCACGGACGCAGGGAATCCCCCGGAGGATTACCTGCGCGCTCGTGCGCTGAACCCCCGTTCCCTAGCGACGGTGGAGTATTTCCGCGCACGACGCAGGGAATCCACCGGTGGATTACTGCGAACTCGTGCGCTGAAACCCTTTAATCGGCGGTGGAGTTATTTCGCGCACGGACGCAGTGATCCACCGGTGGAAATTACCGGAACGACTCGTCGCTAAAACATCCCTTCCCTATCGACACTCGACGGTGGAGTAAATTTCCCGCGCACGAACGCGGGACATCCACCGGTGGATTACCGCCACACGCGTGCGCTGAAACACCCTTTCCTTATAAGCAACGGTGGAGTATTTCCACCGCCGCAACGGTCTCAGGTGTATCTGAAACACTATTAATATGTAAACCTTGAAGTACAAAGTAATTAATAAACTCCCCAAAAACTCCCACAAAAGTCTCACAAGGAGTGCCTTATTTTGTCGACTTATATCAGCGATAATAGCATAAGAATTTAAAAGAGGCATTCTAATACTTTACACCATTGTTTATTTTAACTTGTTTAAAAGGTTTACTTATATTTTGTTATTACGTCATGAAATCTTTTTCATTTTGTTTTGAGTTTTTTATGTATGTTTTTACGAACGCACCGTCGGATGGACGGGTGAGGGTGACGCTGTTTAAAAGAGTATGTTTCAATAAAATAAATAAAAAATACTCACCATCAGACTTATTAAGGAACGGATGTTTTAGAGCACGAGTGCGACGGTAATCCCCGGTGGATTCCATGGTCCGTGCGCAGAAAGAACAAGATATGACTCAACAGTCGCTTATAGGGAACGGAGTTCAGCCCGCACGACGTGCGCAGTAATCCTTCCGGTGGATATACGCGCACGGACGGCAGAAAGAAATACTCCACCGCCGCTTATAAGGGTTTCAGCGCCCGAGTGCGCAGGTAATCCTCAGGTGGATTTTACGCGCACGGACGCAGAAATCCTCCACACCGTCGCTTATAGGAACGGATGTTTAGCGACGATTGCGCCGTAATCCACATGTGGATCCCTGCGTCCGTAATCGCTGAAATACTCACCGTCGCTTATAGGGACGGGGGTGTCACACAGCGCACTGTTATGATTCTCTTATATATAGGTTTCTATGTTTTCAATTTATTTACAGCCTGGTCTCAAAAAAATGGTACAAATCACAAAAAAACCAATTTTTTTCAATGTATAGAAATTAATTTAAAAAAAAATAAGTCGTTTTGTACATCACATTAAAGAGAAAGACCAGGCTTTACAGATTTTTTGTTTTATCTCATTTGCTTGTTTCAATCGAGAGATAAGTCCAGTTTACTGCGAAACACAAAAAACAGTTTGGTGCCACTTTCTGGTTAAGTTAAAACGGTGAAAGAATAGGTAAACATCAGTTATTCACACTTGAACAATATAAATTCGTAACAAGATTAACTTCATAAAGAAACTCTTAAAAAATACGAAAAAGCTACTAATGGTGGAAGTTATGAGCAGTAAGTTCTGATTTAAGATAAAGTGAATAACATTCACATACGTGTTGTTTGTTTTAGAAGGAACCCGTGATCGTACAGCAACCTGGAGAGAGAGTTTTTATGGTCTGGAAGATCATGACCGCAAATTCCCTACCAACACTTTGATACTTTGCTTCTCAAATTCAAATTTTTATGACTTCACCAAATTAGTAAATGCACAAAGATAGTGCAATATTTTTTAAACTTCTTTTGATATGGGGCCTTTTGGTTGCAATTACATTCCCTCTGCATGATTTTAACCGGGGATTTTAACAGATACCAATTTTTGTAAAGCTTCCATTTCATGAGGTGCAATAAGTATGTGCCTTGTTATTATTTATGAAAAGAAGATATTTACATGAACTATTTGTTGACTATTAAAACTTGTCGATAAATCTAGACTTTCTTTGTTTACTTTAATCTGGGTATTGTTTCTTTTGTCAAGATGCAATCTTTTGTGAGCTTCAAGACACCATGGCATAAACTGGGACGAAACAACTCTGCCCATGCATAAAAGTGGACAAAATCGCTTTGGTATAGCGTACTAAATTGCTAGATATCTCTGATTGACAAGAAGCAATGACATGAACAAACCCATGGAAAGCTGGTCTTATGTTTTTTAATATTATGCCAAGTAAGATGACTTATTTGAAAATTTCATATTTAACCAATTTTTTTTCTGATTGTACTATTTTTTTGAGGGACAGGCTGTATACACCCATCGTGCGCTGATACTCCGACCGTGGATTTTCTGCGACCACGGTGCGCAGTTATTCCACTAGTGGACGTTTTTCGTAGGGGTCGCAGAAGATCCACTGGTGGATTACCTTACATACATGGGTTAGGCTCATAGTTGTGATTAACTTAAAAAATGAGTCATGAGACGAATAAACCATTCTGGATAGGTACTTTTAAAGATATCGTCATACATAACACTTTAAGTTTCCGCTCACAATCCTGGGAGGCAGACATAAACCTTACCGCAAGCTATAGAGTTCTAAACACTACATTGAAAGAAATATAATCATCTTACGTCGTGATTTCGAGAAAAATCATATAATATAAAATCATGCCAACTTGAAACCTTATAAAAGATTCACTAAAAGAGGCTGTCATTGTTGCCAGAGGAACGTTCCCGTTGGAGAGTAGAAACTGCTTTAATAAACATAATCGGATCTGGATCTTTAGTAATAAAGATGTGAAAAAAAGTCATCACTATGTCTCGATCCAGAAATATCCCTCAGATCATAGAACTTGGATCCCGGACGTGAGAACTATCCGAAGGAGCCTCTAAAACATTCATAAATATTGCAGGAGAATCTTGATTGTCTTTCTTGCGACTACTCGAAATGAATGAAACCTTCCTAGGCGGGAGTGCGGGGATAAAGAATTCTTTTAACGATATTAGAGCTCGAAGCTATCTCTGTACGGAGAACACCAACTACTATCACAGGAATATCTCTCCGAAGACTTGCCATACTAAACTACAACCTCTGGAAATCGAGAACGGCGGTCTAGAAGAAAAGAACACGGAATCTTCACCTTTCTGTTACGAGATGAGGTGAGAACGGGATGGAGGAGGTGAGAGGAGGCACTTTCTGAAAGCACACGACGGCTAGGCGTTGAGAGACTGGTAGGAAGACGGAGAAATGAACGGTGAAATATGGTAGACAAAACGCCGACCGATGGTTTTTGCTAGATGAGAACGGTTTGTTCTACGGAGGAAAGGTAGAAGGGTTTACATCTGGAGAACAATGGTGACGGCCCGACGGTAGGCTCGACTGAAGAACGGTAGAAGTACTTTCAACAGAATAACCACGTAACAGCCCAGCGATCGGTTAGGCAAACGGAGAGGCTGACTGTAAACTACTGTACTCCTGAAAGAGGAGGAGTTAAGAATATTCCCTCTCTGAAATAAAACCTTGACATACGCTCGAACCTTTCCTCGAAGCGTTGGAGGAAAAAAAAGCTCTGACTCGTGTTGAAAAAATATCCACTCCACTATCGCGCAGAAAGAAAGACTAATTAGTAACTTGTATAACTAATCATGACCGTCATTAAATTAACAGTAACAACGGCGGTTCTTGACAGTAAGAGAACCGAGTTAAACCACGGGACGTGAAGCACGGTCGTCAAGTAGTAGAAACAAGACTCTAGAATAATCATGACCAATCATTAATTTTTCTATAACACATACACAATGTATCGAGCCACCACGAAAAAACCTCGGTCTACGGGTACACATGGTTTACCGTTGTCCAATTCTCTTATAAATAATAGGTTTAAACATGGCCGATGGGCTCTATTGACTCCTACCACGGTTGCCTAACTCAGACCTATAATTCATATGCATCACAAAGGTGCCGTTGATAGCGGCTTTATCTAAACTCTACGGAGAGATAAGTGACAGCCGAATGCTCACTATAGAGAATCCTCATAGCTACCGAAGCGAAGTAGTATCTCAAAGTTGAATACAATGATTCGCAGCTGGATAAAACTCAAGTGTAGGTAGCCGTGAAGCGTCGGTCTTACGGTACCACCGGTAATAAGCCCAGGTTTGATTACTTTTTTTTAAACTTGTAGAGAGCGGCATCGTCGGACTACTCAATCGTTGATAATCTTCCAATACACTATGAATGGAAGGAGTGGATAGATTAGCCAGTCGAAAGTATTCACTTTATCCACTCTGATTCACATCAATATAGGCCCTTATCTCCATAAAGAAGATAGTGTGGTGGGCGAACTGCCCTATAAAACGTTATGTAGCCCTGCAACCCAGGTAAGGGTACGTAGTATCGCCTGGAGACTGTAATCAAAGGTAGATCTTGATTGTATGGGATTGGTTGAAATAATTTGGGTAGGAGTCATCCTGGCCGCTGAACCCGGAGGGAGATGCCTGGACGGAGATGGAACGGTAGCCTTGGCCTTAAACTCTTGTCTTCTCTCCTATACACATCTAATTCGTCCCAATACTTCTGATTCTGGACCAAAAAACTAGTGTATATGTATCCAGCAGGTCTTTCTCTTGAACAACAAACAGCACTGCCACACAGTTCATGAGGGTTCTTGTTGTCTTCGAAGGAAAATCTAACACTCAAACATTGCAGAGTGGCACGGTATAGTAGAAGGACATCTTTCTGCAACATCAAAAGTAAGACGAACATGCAGAGGATGTTATATATAGTAAAAACCGTGCCGAGAACCTGGATATCCATATGTAGAATAGGATAAGGCCAAAGGGACAAGGGGAGAGACAGACGACGCAGGGCACCCCCCCAAAAAACATTGAGAAGAATTGAGATTCATCGGCAAGAGCTGGAAATACACTGAGAAAAAACAGATGACATGGTTGCACCGCGCGGCCCTATTATAATCAAGGGGAAAAGAAAAAAATCTAATAAATGCAAGGAGAAGCAGACACGACACAGGGACACAAATTTCCCCAACATGCCCATGGCGGTCAATGTGGACTTCAAAGGCGGGGATACTTATATCTACATCTTCCGAATTCTGATCTTCGACTTATGAACTCCAAATTCTGCTCCTCCAAATTCCAATCTTGAAAAATCTTCACAAACAGCATCAACACGTCATCCACCAACGCTCCGATGAACAATCGTTGTACAAAAAACATATCCAGATGCGATATATAACATATGTCTCAATAAATAGGCGATAATGGGGAAAAAAAAGTATGTATAAATATCCCAATAAAAATGCAACATGGTGACCCGAACTGAGACACAAAAAAGAGCAAAGGATCATGGATGCCCGTGGCGATAGTGATGGGCGTTACAGATGCTAGCGTGGGACCGATACTAGGCATGGGCGCACCCGAAATTTAATGTGGCATTATAAGGGGTGTCTGATGGCTTTTTGCGCACAAAAATGACTAGTTGATCAGTTTCGAATGTATATAATGGATGAAATAGAAATAGCATTAAACAACCTTCCTTGAAAGAACTAGCTTGGTGTCTTAATGTTTTCACAACAAAATACACAAATCAAAGTTACCACACAAAGGATACGTGACCCAGAGGTCATTTTGTACATGACACAGTGTGATCTCACATTACTTTCTATGGCGGATATCAGCAAAAGTTCTTGTGCTATGAAAAGAATGAAGACATCAAGCAACCAAGCTGGTTTTCAAGGAATAGGTCTTTGATGATGTATCTTCACCATATATGAAGTAGAGGGGTGATGTCGCATGTAAACATGATTTCAGGGGGGCCAATATAGTCAAAATGCAAAGTTAGGATTTTTCAATAGGTGTAACTCCACTGATTACTTACCTAATAGGCTTATTATTTTACTGTAGAAAGTCCTGCAGTGTGAGGGTCTCTCATAACAAGAAAAGGACATTTAAATATTGTTACGTACAGAGTTCTGACCCCACGAACTTGGTCCAGATGAAAGAGAGATAGTGCATTTTTTGACACCCAAATAACTTTAAAAGTAAGGGGTTATCAACATTTTGATGCCAGATTTGAATTCTACACCATAAAAATTCCCAGCATAGTGATTTTCAAAGTTAGAGGAGGGTTCCCTTACAAGTATGGCCATCTCAACATTGTCTTTCGCACCCCAGCAGTTTTGATGGTGACCCCCTCAATTACTGAATGCTCCTGTGGGAAAACGAAGGTGGTATGAAGACTCAAAAAATTTTGGGATTTTCATTTCTCGATATCTATCACGCCCAACACCAAAAAAGAAAAAAAAACGCCAGATCTGCTGCGGTGCACATCTCGAGTTTTGACATGGAATAGCCCTCTTCTAATGCATATGCTTTCAGCACACACAATTCCAAAAACAAGGACTACATTTTTCGCTTGTTAAAGGAATTTATTGCCAGGAATTTATCAGCACATATATAATAAAATATCCCTAAATATGACGTTGACCAGATTGGTTTTCGTGGCCATTGGAGTATTCCTTGCGAAAAAATCCAGATTTATTCCGACCAATATCCACAACTGTACAACGATCATGGAGCTTACCATGTTTATTCAGTGTGGCTATATTACAACGCCGCATGCAATACCGAACAGAAGCCAGCGAAAATATATCCATACGGCATATATCACGTGCAAGTTTGCCACAAGTCATCCTTTTGCCTTGTTGAGCACACAAAGGATGGGAGCAAAGTTCGTTTAGGCATTTTTTATTACAGAAAACTACACTTTTTAAAACCTCGTTTGATATGAGAAAAAGGTTAAGAGGGGTGTGTTTTAGATATCATAACCATCAATTCATTGAATGGATGGTTATTGCCTATCGAGAGCGGCATGTTTTAATGTCGGCTCTTATTTCTCTCTACTAGGCGGGCGTTTTATTTGCATTTCCGCAAAAAGCTGGCCTATGGGAGTCAGACACATGGGGGGGAAATCTCGTGATGGCTGATTTTAAAATTTCAGTGACGGGAGTCAGTTTGGGTAACTTTTGTATCGTTTTGTCAAGTTTTGGGAAAGCATTTGATGCCCGCTTGTCATCTTTCTCACTGAATGCTATTGGTTTATGGCTGCACCTATTAACGGTTCTAGTGGGGTTCTTCGGGCGAAATGAAATTGTGATCGTGTTACCATAATATACCAAGATGTTTTGCAAGGATTCAGGGAATGAGGTCCCAAATGCAGTGCGAGTTCATTGACTTGAGTAGATTTAGTGAAATAAACCCTGGATGAAGGTCGCCAATTATATAGGATGATACAAAAAGAAGTGGTTTATTGAGATCAAATTAAGTTATGTTAATAATTCGGGATATTTTGCAACCAAGTTTCAAAGAATATTCAGAAAAGTACGAAGGAGACCCAAATTTGCCTACTATAGAACTGCCAAAAATACAACTCCGGACCTAGCAAATTTGTATTGTGGTATCGTCTTGTTGAAGGCAAGCCTTTTTTTCCATTTGTTTGGCATTTAGTATACTGACTATGCATAATGTTGACGGTATAGGATGGATGATAAAAAAATGGGTTGTTGGTTTCGACGGCAAAGTATAAAAATTTTTAAGTTTATTGGAGGTAGTTTGATTAAAATATTTTAGTGTACGCTGAGAAAACTCTTATATGGTTGTCATTATTAAGTCTTGTTGGCTGTTTCGACATGAGGACATTGCTGCCAAAAACAATGCATACCATGCCCAGAGTGGCGTTCCTCTAAACGATGTTCCCACACGTTGACCGTTTTAAGGCACCTTGGAAATGTTGAAAGCCAGGTCTGAAGTATAATGGTCTTGAAAGTTGAGACACGTTAATATATTACTTTTCTAGAAGAAATCATTTTGATTATAAACTATGATAAACAAAAGAGGGTATTCACTGGCGACAGCAGTGGCCATACTTCGGAATATTTTTATAACCCTTACACTGCGATTCACTATATTCTATTGAGAGTTGAGACGACAAACACAATTGCCTTACTTTTGACGGTGTTTAGATATACTTTGTGTCGACGGTGCTCCACTAAATGATGGGCCCTAACATTCGACTTTTACCTTTTAATATCCGCTTCGTTGAAAAGCGGAAATGTTGAAATAAGTAGGTGTAAGGCATTTCAATAATAAGCGGAAATTTGGAACACGTCTACCAGAAATTCTTAATTTTGACTAGGAATATCCTATAAATCGTTCAACAAGAGTCAAGGAAATTTGTCAATAATAATCTCTATTGTACTCGAGGATATTTCCCTCAAAGTGGAGGAAACTACGAAAATTAGTACCGGTAGAGACATTTTTTTTAAAACCCGTAAAACTGACAATTTCTCTGCTACCAGCTATGACCATGACTCTCTATATCCTTATATGATGTTTAACCAAGGTCCATGTATCTGCTTTTAAAAGAGACTCATATACGATTGTTATTCGGTATCGAGCTTGTGCAATACGAGCATTGTTAAGGCATTGCCGTGGGCAACCTGGAGAGTGAATGTTAACGGTTTAGTGTACATTTGCCGATACCTTCATACGATAGTCAAAAGAATCACTGACCCAAGTCTCATATTGAGTATACTTAGAGTGGCCGCTAATGACCCTGTATGGCATTTGACCCCATTTTGTCAATATATATAATTAAAACACTCTGCAACTAAAATGCTATGACAAACAAAAGGAACCAATGGTCCAGGACTTTTACTGGTATGCGAAGAATGACCGCTGGTGACAAATGTGCCCTTTTACCTCTAGTGGCCATATGTGACCTTTTAACCCCATATGGTCAAAATCTATATTACTAAAAAAAATAACTTTGTGGGTTGTGGGTTTGTCCGGCTATGCGTTTCGCCGTCATTTAACATACGGATTAGGAATTTTGGTTTTGTGTGTGGTGCGTAGAGCTCCAGATAGAACGTTACGAGGTTGTGGCATGCATTGGCGGGGGTCATTTTGGTCAAAGGTCATTCAGGGGTGATGGAAAATGATGGTGTTGTTGACATCAAAACGTATAGGCCAACAATTAAGAAAAATAAGTAACACATTGTTAGGCAAAAAGATAATAGCTTTACAAGTGAATTAAAGACACAAGATTATTAAGTCTACGTTACAAAGTATGTCAAATGGTTTCTGACTAGTGTTGTGACGTGTAAACGTTTAAACTTTTAACACGGGGGGGGGGGGGGAACGGAAGGGTCACGAACATTAGAAAAGTCACTACACGTTTACACGTACACGTCAGCACAAACCCTACTAACTTTTTTTCAGTATTATTTTAATTGATGAAGTAAATTTTCACCAAATTACACGCCGTTCAGTGAAAAAGTAAGTGAACAGTTTCAATGATTCTCCTAGAAAGGTTTCCGACTTTTACTGGAAACCTGGGAAATCCTCTTTACCAAGGTCTTGTACGTGAGTGGAGCGGACTTGGCATATACACCGCATAACACGGCCCCAATTACGCGGTGCTTCAATGACGGAGGGATCTATATTACTCGGATCTACAAAAAAGGTAAATAGCCAGCTCCACGTGAATCGTCGTTTGTTTTGGGATCTGTGGGATATTAAACTGCTTTCTTTTGGATTTTAAAAAACATAACATAGGTAAGTTCAAACAACATTTTATGGTTCAAGATGATATTATATAGAATGCAAAGCAGTGGTACCCGATTACGAACGATTATGGTGCAAGAATTGCATTTCCGTGGACATGGCCAAAATTCGGCAGTCTTGTTAACTTGTTGTGACCGTTTTTTTAAACGAACGAAAATTTAAGGACCGTGAGTGGAAACGGATAGGAAATTAAACATTAACTCCCAGCTCTATTTCTGACATCGTTTTTCTCCGGACTTTTCGGATGGACCAGAACCAGCAATATTTTATATTAACCATTTAACAACTGCTATAGGCTATGCCGTGTCTTAAAGTGTTAACAAATACACTCAGTGGTGCAGAGGGATAGGCCTACAAGATAATGGAACCTGTTGTGATTTGATGTTTGCCTTTTTGAATATTGCGCCGTCATTGTATTAATGCAAAAGTGTTAGAAATAGATGGGAGTTACCGTAAAAGTCGGAGGAAACCATTTATAGGAGAATCATTGAAATGTTAACCTTTACTTTTCACTGACGGCGGGTAATTTTGCGTTGAAATTGAATCAGCAATTAAAATAAAAAATACTGAAAAAAAGTTAGTCAGGGTTTGCTGACGTGTACGTGCTAACGTGTAGTGAATTTTCTAAACGTTGTAGTGAACCTTCCGTTCGTGAAAGTTTAAACGTGTACACGTCACAGCACTAGTCAGAACCATTTGAACAGAATTTGTAGACTTTAATAATCTTGTGTCTTTAATTCCTTTGTAAAGACTATTATCGTTTTTCCGAACATGTGTTACTTATTTTCTTAATTGTTAGGCCTATACGTTATGATTTCAACAACACCATATTTTCCATGACCCCGGAATGACCTTTGACCCCAAGACCCCTCCAAATCGTGACCACAAAACTTGTGACGTTGGAAGCTCTACCACACCACAAAATTCATATATCCGTATGTTAAAGGACGGCGACACGCATAGCGGACAAACACACAAGCACAAAGTTGATTTTTTAGTATATAGATTTGACCATATGGGGTTTAAAGGTCACCATTAGGGCCAACTAGAGGTACAAAGGCCAATGGCGTCACATCGGTCATTCTGCGCATACAGTAAAAGTCCGGGACCAGTGGTTCCTTTAGTTGGTCATAGCATTTTAGTTGCAGAAGTGTTTTGTATATAATGAACAAAATGGGGCAAGGCCATACACAGGGTCATTAGCGGCAACTCTATGTATACTCAATATAGACTTGGGTCAGTGATCTCTTTGGACTATACGTATGAAGGTAATCGGCAATGATACACAAACAGTTAACATCAACTCCAGGTTCCCACGGCAATGCCTTACAATGATCTGTATGGACAGCAAGCTCGATAACAATCGTATATTTTTTTTTTTTTTTTCTTTTTTTAGGCTCTTTACAGCAAGACATTGCGCGTGGTTTTAAAAACATAATAAGGATTCAGGAGAGGGTCATGGCATACTGGTAGCAGAGAAAATTGTTGGTTTACGGGTTTTTTAAAAAAACAATGTCTTAACGCGTATTAATTTCGTCAGTTTAAGGCCACTTTGAGGAAATATTCTCGTTCTCGTTTCTTATTCCCTTGATCAAAATAGAGGATATTATTGACAAATTTCCCTGACTGTGTGAGAACGATTTTTGCTACCATAGCAAAATGTAAGGAATTTCTGAGACGTGTTCCAAAGATTTCCGCTTAGTATGATTGTTACCGCCACTTATTTCAAACATTTCCGCTCTTGCAACGAAGAGGGATATTAAATGGTAAAAGTCGAATGTTAGGCCAATTCATTTAGTGGAGCAACGTCGACACAAAGAGTAATATCTAAAACCCGTCAAAAGTAAGGCACGTGTGTTTGTCGTCTCAATCGCAATTCGAATATATTATCGCCAATTAAGGGTTATTAAAAATATTCCGAGTATGTCACTGCGTCGCAAGTGAATACCCTCTTTTGTTTTTTATTTATCACTATTTTTTTTTTTTTTTTTTTTTTTTAAAAATATTAAAAAGTGTCTTAACTTTCACAAGGACCACTTATAATTCCAGAAACATGGCTTTCAACAGTTCCAAAGTGCCTTAAAACGGTCAACGGCGTGGAAATGTTTAGAGGAACAGCCAAGCTGGGCATGGTATGCATTTTCGCAGCAATGTCCTTCATGTCGAAAACAGCCCACAAGAACTTAATAATGAAAAACCAGTAAGGTTTCTCAGCGACACTAAAAATATTTTCTCCAAACACTCCACCAAATATAAACCATAACAGAAACTAAAAATTTTACACTTAGCCGTCGAAACCAACAAACCCAATTTTCATCTAATCCCTATACCGTAAAACATTAGCATAGCAGTATATTAACTAAATGCCATAATGGAAAAAAAAGGCTTGCCTTCACCAAAGGACGATACCCGATACCAAATTTGCTTAAGTACGGATTTGATATTTTGCAGTTCTAAAGTAGGCAAATTTGGGTATTCTTCGTAATTTTGCTGAATATTATTGAGACTTGGTTGCAAAATACCCCGAGTATTAACATAACCTTAAGTTTGATCTCAAGGTAAAAACAAAATCTTTGTATCATCTCTATTAATCGGGCGACCTTCATCCAGGTTTATTTAAATAAATCTACTCAAGTCAAATGAAGTCGACTTGCATTTGACCTCAGTCCCTGGTAAGCCATCCTTGCTGCTGGTAGATACATGGTAAAACGATCACCATTTCATTTTCGCCCGAAGAACCCCCCTAGAACCGGTTAATCATATAGGTGCACACAATAAACCATAGATTCAGTGAGAAAGACGAAAAGCGCGGCATTCAAATGATGTCCAAAATGACAAAAAGATTACAAAAGTTACCCAAACTGGGACTCCCGCCACTGCTTGAAATTAAAAAAATCAAAGACCACACGAGATTCCCCCTGGTTCTGACTCCCACTAGGAAGCTTTTGTGGAAATGCAAAATAAAAACGCCCGAATAGTAGAGAAAATAAGAGCAGACTTATTAAAACACGCCGCTCCGGTAGCAATAAGCCATCAATTAATGAATTGATGGTTAATGATATCTAAAACACCCTCTTAAATTTGTTATATCACTGAGGTTTTAAAAGTGTAGTTTTCTTGAATAAAAAATTCTAAACGAAATTTGCTCCTATCCTTTGTCCGGCTCAACGAAGTGCAAAAGGATGGGCTTGTTTTTGGCCAAACTGCACATGATATATGAGCGTAGGATATATTTTCGCTGGCTTCTGTGTCGGTATTGCATGACGGCGTTGTAAATATACCACAGAGAAACATGGTAGCTTCCATGATCGTTGACAGTTGTGTTATACATTATTGGTCTGGAATTAAATCTGGATTTTTTCGCACGGAATAATCCAATGGCCACGAAAAACATCTGGTACGTTGTATTTAGGATAGTTATATATATGTGCCGATAGATTTATACAAAAAATCGCTTTAAGTCCACTCACGTGTTCAGAATCGCGCATGAGTTTGCAAAAAAATCAATAACCAAAACAAATCTAACAAATCAACACAACCAAAATTTTGGCGATGTCGGAAACCACCAACAATACCCCCTGATCAGGGGCTGACTTTAGAGGGTGGTGCACCTCATTTTTTGCAGAGCACAGGCCGCGCCGCCATAGACACTGGCACCACTGTATATAAAATGACAGTTTTTACGAAAGGACGTCCTTACTCTATCCTTTAGATTCCCCCCTCCACTTTTCAGAATTTCAAACCAACTGGGAAATAGTATGGGAAAATTTGGCGCCCCCTGGAATTGAAAAATCTGGATCCGCCCCCGCTGATGTGTACTGATGGGTGTAGGACAATACCTGAAGCGTTTGCAATAGAGAGCAGAAAAAGGATAGAGGAAAGAAATATTGAAAGAGCAAAATTTTTTTGACAAATATTTTTTGTTTCTTTATTTTCATTCTTTTTAAATTTTTCTTACTTTAGAATAAGCCCCCCCAAAAAAAAAAACCGGCTCCATTTTTACTCTACCCAATCAAAACTGTGCCCTGTTTTTAAGGGGGGGGATGTAGTCCCAATAAGTGGGACTTCACATGATGTTGTTCTTTTAACATCTGCCTTTAACATAACTATTATATAATTGTACATACGGAGTCATGCTCAGCAGGACTAGGGGGGATGTCGATCTAGTCTAGTGATGATATTGGGGAGCACGCAAATTCCATGCGAACCCAAGTAGGGTGCTACATCGTGGGTGGCAAATACTAAAATTAAATTTGTTTAATTAAATTTTTAATATTTTTAATTTTTTTGAAAAATAGTGCGCCCTCAGATTTGTTCAAAATCGATATTTTTTGCATGGTTGTAAAGCTTTTATATTTCATTTAGCCCTCACCTAAAGATTAAGACCAAATCAGCGTCCGAAAGGGTTAAACAAAGTAAACGATCTTATATTAATTCACCGGCGACATTAATTCAGCAGACGAGACGACGGAATGGGTTAAATATAGAAAACGCACTCCGTAATCATGTTTCCTTTCCCAAGGCATGCAGCTGTTTGACCTGGTCTGTGACCTTAGGATTTATATCAAAAGTAACATGTCTATGATTTTCAGGTAAATATAACACATGTGAAGTTATGGAAAGACTTAAAAAGTTAGCCTACAAATAAGCCCTTTCGCAATTCGACTGCGCATGTTGCGAGAGTGTGCTTGAAACCCAAGTTTTCTCCTTGAGATAAACATTCAACCAACGATCCGTACTTCGGGTGCTTTCCGGGACACCAGTATCCACACAACGATCCAAACCGCTGTTATTTTGCTTTTTAATATACCATTTATTTTTTTGTTTTGGGAGTATTCTTAAGAACCACAGCATACTCAGATCGTGTTTTAACTGCTTGATTTTTTAAATTTGGTTGTCTAAAAGGTGACTTTTTCATTGTGTTTTGTGAAACATCAGTCGAATGTGTAAGGATTGCCAAATCCTGTCACCTTTACCCGTGATTTAATCATACACGATTTTTGCGGGTTACAGACCATCCTCGCAGGGAACTGTGTATCATTATCTTTCCAGTACATTAAGTTTCAACAATTTGGGATTTACACCAAGAAGATAAATATATGCATGCATAGCATTAACGATCTACGCTATTGCCAAATACTATAGGAACAGGACATTCTGTTTGCAGATACCCCCTAGCAATTTAGGTGCTCTTTGGTCAGATTATAATACAGGCAATGGTGCCAGTTTTAGACATCCCCCCAATGGTTCTGGTAAATATAAATCTCCCCAAGTCATCCACTCACCTTCAGAAAACTATTCAACCTGCTTTTGGAACACCTTTCGTTTTAAAATTAGTCCCCAATTGAGAAACAAATCATCAAAAAGATTCACTTTCCGGCTGGTGATAAGCATGCCAGACACTCCAGTAAGACTTGCTTCATATAGCCTTGAGCGTGGAATATTTACTCTCAAACTAGTAGCCTATTTCTTATTTGACGTAATCGACAGAAATATAAACTAAGTACTACCCAGATAGCACTGGTGGTCCAATACTGGACCAATATTTTAGTAGTTTTGCCCTATATTGGCTTTACAATATTGGGATAAATATATTTGGCTGCTCATTGGCCCAATATGCGTATAAAAATTGAATTGATTGAGCCCAAATTATTGGTCGCGCTAGGGAGTTTGAAAATAGTGGGGCGAGAATCGTCGAGCCCAATATTTAAAAACTCATAGCGAGACAATTTAATATTGGGCCGGAAATCATCCAATTTTTATCACATACTCGATTTGTTTCGGATCCGATTTTTCAACACACTTGTACTCCTCAAAACATGATACGAATGAACTCAATATTGGACCAATGAATTGTAACCAAATGTTGTTTCTGTTTGTGCCATATGGGCCCTTTACAACAATCATTTTTAAGGGAATTTTTTTCAAGCTGCTTTTTTATATAAATGTAGATATTTCTAAAGTTTCCTACTACATGACTCACATAGTTTTAATATTTGAATGAAAAAAATTAAACTGGTATAATATAGTAGAATGTCATTGAAATAATGTGCTTTGTTACAACACCCATTGTGTGAGACTATTTGGTATTCCTATATGTTTTTGACTGAGTTTTCCTCGGCCCTGCGTATTTTTAAGGCATCAATTGTTTTTACGTCAAAAATGGGCCAATGGTATCCCCATAATGGCTCTATATTTTTTTCTGCTTGTTCTTGGACAATATTCTTCCACCAATATTAGACCATTAAGGGGTGCCGATATGAAGCCGTGCCACAGCTCTCATGGAAAACACATTATTTCCGCAATAATTGAAGGTAGCCACGTGTTACCGCTGCCAATATTACCAATTAGTAATACCATTATTGCCCTGGAAGAGCCAATAAAGGACCAATAAACAGGCCACCACCCACATTAATTATGACCAAGATTACCGATGAGAACCCTTGTTTGGGGGGCCAATATATTCATGCTAATATGGGTATGGATATTTTTGTAGTGCTTTCCAATTTACATTCTTCATTTCCATGGTTTGACTTAAGGAAACCATGATTCATTCATGTAGTAGTTGTAGCTACAGTTAAATTGATTTTTATAGATTTGTTTGAGAATTTTTTTCAGGGCAAGAAGGTACAAATTTCGGCTATTTCAAAAGTTGTTTACCCTGTTGTTTAAACCTGTCCTCTGTTTTAACACCCCAGAACTTCTAAGAACACACCCTTGTTCCCGAGTGTTCCGGGAGCTATCTAACCTCGCCTGCTTGCTTTAGAATGATAAATTAGAGCAAAATTCCATTCCAGTAATAGGTTTGGCCTATTAGACTAAGCTAACACAATTTTAACCCCTAATTTGACCCATTGTATAGGGCCTGCATTATGGTTTATATCGGCATTGGTAAGCCTCATAAAGTGCAGCTTCCCTTCATGCAATAAGAATATGGGGCATTATAGAAAGTACATTCATGTGGTTGGATTTCCTTCCCTGGGAAATTTCAGTTTCATACATTGAGATGCATGGAAGTCACTGTGAGTCCTGTGTATGGTGTGGGCTATTTAAATATGAATACATGTGAGGACCCCTTACTTTTTTCTTCTTCTCGCCTAACCGGTCCTTTCCAATCAGCTAAAGGGTTTGGTAAAACGACTACTGTTTTACGTGCAGAGAGTTTACGATTTCGATCATTTCCTTTTCCAACTTCTTCGAACTCAGTCACTTGGTTTTAGCATCAAAGCCTTATGCTGTATATATTTATTAATCTTTTCCTGGAGAAATGGCCAGCGCACGATAGTGTTTGAAAAAAAAAAACCCATGTGCGCTTGCCGGATCGAACCGGCGAACCTCGTATTACATGCACGACGCTCTAACCGACTGAGCTAATCAAGCAGGGTTGGTAGAAGATCGATAGATATCATCTATAGGTTGTTAGGTTCGAAGGTGTTTCCTTCGCTTTCCTAGCGGATTGCATAAGAACTGTATATTTTAACATATACGATATATTGTGTTTTGAGATTTAAAACTACTTAGTTCTCCCAGGTAGACAAGTATGAATATAGTTATTAATCTTTCGCTGGAGATGCCAGCGCACGATAGTGTTGGAAAAAAAAAAAAAACCCATTTGCCCTTGGCGGATCCCTAAGAACCGGCGACCTTCGTATGACATGCACGACGCTCTAACCGACTGAGCTATCAGCAGGGTTGGGTGAAGAGCGATAGATATCTCTATAGGTGTTAGGTTGAAAGGGTCCTCGCTTTCCTACGCGGATAGATCAATCAGAACTGTCATTTTAACATATACGATTATATTTGTTTTTGAATTTAAAAAACTACTATTTAAAATGAATTATAAAAACAAAAATATTATATTTTTATTAATCTTTCCCTGGAGCCAGCCGTCCGATCGTGTTGAAAAAAAAAAAACCCATAGTGCGCTTGGCCGGAAATTCGAACCGGCGACCTTCGTATTACATGCCACGACGCTCTAACCGACTGAGCTATCAAGCGGGTTGGTAGAAGAGCGATGATATCATCTTATATGCCTGCGGCGGAAATATACCAGTGACTCAATGACTCAGTTCCCACGCCCATCGGTAAGCCCCACATACGTAGGTAGTCTTTTCAGGTTTTAAAGCCTTTACTAACCCTAATTGTAATCATCATCTAAGTTAAACGTTCCCTTGCTTCCATCTCCCCTTCCTTATCCAACACAAAAACAACACAATTGAGCAAATTATATCGTTTATAAAATCGCCGAAACAACCACGAAATTTACTACGCGGTTGAAGTATAGCGTTGCCAAGGACTACCCAGTGTTGTTTTCTCTAGTGACCTGTGACATGCACGCGTCACGTGATTATTTCTGAAAGGTTTGCGAAAGGGCTTATTACTTGTGTCTTAATACCTCTTATTACCGGCCATGGCTATCTGTTTTTTTTGAAGTTAATTTTATTTTTATGTGTAAACTGTACTTTATGCTTCCAATGGCCTAGATTATCATTTGAATCAAATTAAGAATTTCATTTTGTGAAATGTGCCAGTGCCGTTTTGCGGCTTTAATTTAAATTAATTCTGAACATAGTTCAACTTACCTAAAGTTCACAAATTATGGAACCGCACAAACATTATATCCCGACCTGAGTGTAACCTGCCTTGCTGACCAGGAAATGTGTTATTCCCCCCCCCCCCAAATGAAAACGCCACGGGCCGAGAATGTTTGGACTATAGCTTTCGCACTGCCAGCGCCATAAGAACTAGTGCAGCCATCCCCTGTCCTGATCACTGACAGGGACAGCTCTCTAGACTGATCGATAATTGAGGTAAAAAGTGCAGTGTATGTCCGTTGGTTTGATCTGTACACATGAGTTCAATGGGTCAATTTTAATGATTTATCTTGAAGTCAAGTTAACCATTGGCATTGGCACTCTGATTCATCAATCATCCGCACAATGTCGATGCATTGAATGCTCAATTGACCTCGTGTCAAAGTCATTAAGTCAAAGATCACTTGGTTTCAGCAGAGCTATTTGCAGCCTGTCGGACATCTAGCGCGCCAGCGGCATCAGATTTCAAAATAAATTATTGCCAGCCAGAGAATTAAGGGGGCACAGTACCAAATAATTGCCCATTTGAAAAGCACGTAAAAATGTTGATTAAAGAAACTCTCTTTTCACAGACGTAAAAAACCATTTTGATTATTTTTAATGCATGAATCAACGAGTATAGACTGAAACGTGCATATTAAGCTCATTCAACCTTACACCTTTCCGATTAACTTTTACGAAAGAGCATGTGAAATAGCGCCACCGCTATTTTCTTTCGGCTGTCACGAACGCCTCATAACCGTTTTTCCGACCAGGTATTCTTTCCGGGGCCTATTTTATAACACATAATCGCAAGTCCACTTTTTCTATTGATAGAGTAATGTACTTGCTATGCTCTTCATTTTTTATAAAACATGCTACCCTCACGGAAAACTGATTCGCACAGGACCCCAAAATATCAAAATACCTTGCTATTTTTTACCGGAACTACCTACCCTACCGATTACACCCAAACTGGAGTTATTGGTTCTGGGCCCCCTTCGAACACGACCACTATCCGAATTTTCATATTTCTTCCTATATTTATCATACATGTTTAGACATGTATTCTCCAAGAAAAGTGTTACTTATATCCCAATATATTGCTTGGTTTGTTATAAACCACTTTTCCCTCCCCTCAATGTGCTCCAATACCGATTTTGTTCATGTCCCTTCCTCACAGGTTATTCACTGTTGATGGGAATTTTATCAGATCTCAGATGGTAGTGGTCATACTGATCTTTGATATGCCTACAATGGATCCCAACTTTCATAGATTAGACACCCCTAACCCCCCTCACCCCCCCACCCCGCCCCCTCTGACCTCCTACCCCCCCCCCCTCAATACACCGCCACACATCGTCCCCCAAAATCTTTATATCTCGCACTTTGGACAATTTTCTCCTCATTTGGCATGTACGGCGACGAGGTCCGCCCATATTGGGACCTGAAACTAACTCTACCCCATAATTCGTGTAAAAGCCTGACCACACCCCTATTGCTTTCACAAATGTAATCAAAAATGACTTAGGGACTCTAAAATCGAGCATAGCCTATTTTCTATGCCACTTTTAGCACTTTTTAATCGTCCAAAATGAAAATAAGCATTTCATTCATCAACTCGAAAACCATGCCCATGGGTAGTCTAATGCCACGTTACTTGTTCGAGGGGCACAGTCCAATATTGCCTGCCATTGAAAAAGCACGTACAAATGTGATTAAAGAAACTCTCTTTTTTTTCCTTTTCCACCATACGGTAACCCATTTTTGATTATTTCACTGATGAAATCACATGATAGAACATGAAACTTTGCATATAAGGCCGTCAATCCATTCGGGAAAGATAAAAAGAAAAAAAAGACCTTACACCTTCCGATTAATTTTTACGATAAGAGCACGTGAGCAGCGCCACCGCTATTTTCCGGCTGTCACGAAACGCCCTCATAACCCGTTTCCGACCAGGGTATTCTTTTCCGGGCCTGTTTATATATATCACATTAATCGAAAAGTCCCTATTTTTTCTATATAAGATAAATGTACTTGCTATGGCGTCTCATTTTGAATAATAACATGCTAACCCCTCACGAAAACTATTCGCACCAAGGACACCAAAATATCACAAATGGCCTTGTTTTTTACTTAAACCGGAACTAACTCCCATTCACCAAAACGTGGATTGATGTGACTGATGTCCCCCCTTCGACAGAACCGACGAAGTTCCGATTTTCAATATTTCTTCTATATTTTCATAAATGTTAGACATTTTCAGTTCAAGAACGTTGAAATTAAAAATTCCAATATAATTGCTTGGTTTGTGTTATAAATCCACTTTTTCCGCATGTGCTCGCATAACCGAATTGGCGTCAAATTGTCCCTTCCTCAAGTTTATTTCACTGTTGATGGAATATATCAGATCTCAGATGTATAGCGGTCAAACTGATCTTTGATAGGCCTACCATGGATCCCCACTTCATGATTAGACACCCCTACCCACCCCTAACCCCCCCCCCCCCAACACACGATCACACACTCCCCCTCAAAATTCCTTTATTCTTATATCGTCTGCTACCGTTTGGTGACAATTTTCTCCTCATTT
>JAMKCH010035124.1:0-76730 GCA_023653785.1 Ophioderma brevispina | reverse complement strand
CAGATAAAAAGTATTGCCTTGTCTTTAATACGCGGATTTCAAGCAAACCACTTGCAGGTTATGTTCGCATATCCATGCCAGTAACAAAAATATAAAAATATGAATTTTGATGATTTTTCGAGTGTTTCGGATTAGGAAATCGCTTGTATACCTTAACCCGCTTTACTTCAGGTAGTCATACGGAAAAAAAGTTCATGCGCACAATGACTTGTGTTCATGAGCCTTATTCCGTAAGCAGTAAATCTATTATAGAATACCGCCCCTAATACTAAATAAAAGCCTAGCATCAAACATAAGCAGTGGACTATATGTAATTAGTGTATAAACGGCGCAAGTAACAATTTTTGTTACTTTGACAAGCCATCAAACAAAACCTCCAGGGATCTTTTTTCTGATTTTTATTTCAGGTTTTGTTATCAAAGTTCTTCAAGTAAAAAAATAACATAATTGGCGGCAAAAAATCGCAATGGTCAAATGTATAAAAACCCAATGTGAATTTTGTTAATACACAAGAGAGTAAATGAGAATAAAGTATTTTCCCATTGATAATATTATTCCAATAGTCAAATTGATAATACTGTGCTACCTAAACATCACCAAGGTAATAACGATGTTTACTGCAATTACAATCCAAGATGGAAACGTCCTCCAAACACCTTCATTGGTGTGCCATCTTGCACCTATAACATGCGATATAGATCTTGTCTGTAACATCACCGGTATCTGTGGAAGGTCGGGCTTCTTGACGTATTCCGGAAATACAAAACTTACACACGGAGGAGCCTTTGCGCAATGACACGAACTACGGGGATATTCTGTGTAACAATATGTTGTGGTAATGAGCGGGTAGGTCTTTCCCGTAATTGGCGGACATGTTTGGCTTGCAGGTGTCGTAGAATCAGCTGAATCGTCTGCATTATCGTCCTCTTCTGCATCACCACCCGCATCATCTCCTGTTGTTGGCCCGCCAGTGTCCTGTCGGTCCCCTCCAACTATTCCTGTTTTAGTTTCGTCCTGCCCACTACTGTCCGCTTCTTTGCCTAGGATATAAAAATTCGGAGTTAGTTACTCTTTTGTCAAGTTGGTTTTTGTATCGGCTGGAGAAACCATAAACTTAAACTTTATAACACACCCTATACTTAAAGGTACTCGCAGTGACACTTTGCCTAGCCAGAAAAGAGCTGCAGCGGGTCTGTCGGAACGACGAGACGGCGCTCGGCATAATTACATCGTAGCAAGTACAGTAGATAGGTAATGGTGAATCCAACGGACAAGGTACGAAACCACGCAAGGAAATCAAATGATCCAGGAGGACACCTTGAGTATGAACAAAGGTTGATTTAGCTAAGTGCAACTAATTCATGTGTTTCTGTTTTGTGTTTGGCTCTGTTAATTCATTACAGTCTGACTCAGATTTCGAAATCTTATTTTTTGTGTAATAATTGAAAAGATAGTCAACTGGACTGAGATAGTAACCTAAAATGCACACCTTTGGGGGCAATTTGAGATTGTAATCGGATTTTTCGTTTTGATGCAGTAAACATTTTGTGGTAGTATACGTCCCATAGGATACTGACTGTGTATAACAAAAAGTTTCCGGATCGGAATTTTAATAACAAAGTTGTGATTTTCTATAGGAAGGGAATTCGATTTAAGCTTAGCAATTTCACACAGGGATTATCATATGGACAAACATTATGTACATGCAAAAAACACGTTTTTTTTTTTTAAATTGAGGGCCCCCTCCTCATGAAATCTCGGAGTCGGCCTTTCAAGTGCACATTGTCTGTCCTGTTTAGCTCTGTTCCCAAGGCTCTGCCTTGTTCTCTACAATTTCAATGTTGTACCATATTATGTGTTGTTGTTTAATTGTGCTCTTTAATTCATTAAAGTGCACTTTGTTGTCTGCCTTGTTCTTCACTTTTAATATTGCCCTCGTCCTGTTTTGTTTCCTGTTTCTCCTGTTCTCCGCCACTCAAGGTCAGTCCACTTTGCTAAATCTTTCTAAATTTAAATACCTACGCCTAGGCATTCTTCAACATACGACAAGTCAAACATGGCTTGTTTGCTAATAATGGGATGCTATTATATATCATTCTGAGTGTATAAAACTTACCGGAGGATTTGTCGTCATTGTTCGTTGTCTGTGCTGTCGTTGATTGGCTTTCATCTAAATTGGAAATGATCAAATGTGAAAAGAACGACATATATTATACTCAGCATATAACTTGTGTTCTTAGAGCAAAATACGTATGATATATGGGTGATATGGGTATATACGGGTGATTTATGATTACTATAATATGTTCATAGTGGTTTCAGAGTGGCCGAGAATCCACGTTTTTCAACCGAGAATCTAGGTTGAAATATATCTTCAGACTTGTATTGCTCAGCGCATTCTTCAACATACCGTACATTCGACAAGTCAAACATGGCTTGTTTGCTAAAAAAAGGGATGCTATATAGTAGTAATGAAAATTTTAAAAAATATCATATTTCTAAGTGTATAAAACTCATCAGAGGATTTGCCGTCATTGTTCGTTGTCAATTGTTTGTTTCTTTTTGTTTCGAACATATTATTACCTTGTTAAATCATGTTATAAAACACTTTAAAGGTTGATAGGGCCGTACTTTGAGGACCTAATCCCCTTAAAATGGCCCCTTTTTCAAATCCTCGTCACCATCAAAGTGACTTTCTTGTTAAAGTTTTGGACCTTTTTATTTGCAGGGTTTTGGAGTGACCCCGAAAGGTCAAAGGTGATCTAGAGCTCAATTTGCGTAGAAATGCCCTATGACCACCAAATGTAGTCAGAAGGACCGCTGACCTAAGCACAGTACAAATCAGAGGTCAAAGGTCATAGAGATGTCATCCAGCTGGGGAAGAAAGCCAGGTGATCAGGAAAGCCGGGTGAGCAGGAAAGCCGGGTGACCGGCTAGTACTATATAAAATTTTGGCTCCATTCCATACTACGAATTCAATATAATTGATGTCCACACACGTCCAAATCCACCCTAAGAATGATACTGTAAGAAGACTATTGCTCCCATAGGCGTAATCCCGGGGGGGAGGGGGATATACCCCCCCCAAATTTTGATGAGGGGGGATGGTAATACGGATCATCCCCCAACCCCCAATGTTGATGCCATTTCATGTGTTTTTTGACCAAAAATAACTTTTTTTACCTAAAGTTTAAAAGGTACATTTTTCACGCGCTTCGCGCGCAATTTGTTCGAATTAAATACATAAATGATTTTAGCTCTAAATGGCGAATTTTTAGCAAGCTTCGCGCGCACATGTGTAGTAATAGGATCTTTCAGCAACCCAGTATCATTCATAAATTTTCCTCACACCATCCCCCAAGGTAAACAAGAAATTTACGCCACTGATTGCTCCCGACTATTGTAACTGTCGTCTATGGGAACAATGAAATATACAGAGTGAAACAAAAAATTTGCATGAAAAAAACACAAAATTTGACCCTGAATGGTTCTCAAACAGTGAAAACAGTTGATGTTTCCATGATCTGAATATTTTCACTTTTCTAGCCTGAAAAAATAAAGGAATTTGGGGAAGAAATGAGATAGATATTGAACGATTTTTCCCGACTGATCCAGAAAGATTTGGCACCACATTCAGACAAAATAATGGGAACTGAAACCCAACTTAACTGTGTAAATCTCATTGGAATGGGGTACAAATGGTCAGCCGCGAAAAATCGTCATAATCATACCTCATTTCTTCACCAAATTCCTTGATTTCTTTCAGCATAGAAAGTTGAAAATATTCAGAAATCAGGGGAACATCATCGCGTCACTGGTAGGTAAAACAAGTCAAAGTCAAATTTTGTATTTTTTCGTGCACATTTTTATTCACTATGTATTTAGTATTATTATCTCAAATATTAATCAACTGTAATGAATTGTATCATGGTACCGATTTAAAATTCAATTTTAGAATTTTGTACTGTTGAAGATATGCTTTGGCATGCGACTTAGATTATCTAATCAAGCTGAAAAAAATCGTTTTGTTTTCTTCAAAGGGTTGCGTCTACTTTGAAAAAAATTGCTGTCAATTTTAACTTACCAGGAAGATCGTCCTCATCATCTGTTTGTGGTACTGGCATTTTGTTTCGTGTTAGTTTGGGAATGGTTAAACGCCAAAAGACAAGGATAATTCTGACTAAGTTAATGAGTGAGCGTGGAATACGTTTACTCCCCATCATTGGAATGTGCATACCGTATGTTTATTGTGTCTAAATTAATCAACATGGGAGAAAACGTATTTTACGATTTTCTCAGTTTGCTAAAAAACAACCACACAAACTTAAACAAGCAAACAAAATGCTTAACACAAGCGTATTATTTTCGTGAATGTTTTTTTTAAAGACATACCCTTAGTTAATGTATCAACGGTAGGGAATTGTGTTTCGTTTGTGGTTCTCAGCCTCAGAATCGATAACATAGGTAAAATAAACCAAATAACTTAACAGCTATATACCAAACGGGGCTACAATGAAACCAATAAAGACGAACAAGCGTCGAGATGCGATAGACAGCAACATCTACGTTCTTCACGCACCAAAACTGCCCCCATAATTAAAGCCCGTTGAAGAGACTTTACAAACCCTAATCTAGCTATGTTAGCAAAACATCTCAACCTGGTAGCCAAAATTGTTCTGACCCTGTGCCATTAACTCAACTCGACCAATCGTTTCCAAGTCAACACGGCAGTAAGACCAAACAAAGTGCCTTTCAGCGCGCTTCAAAAAACACAGGCTGTTTGAAAGTCTCATTTCTTATGACAAACCCAGAATAAAACAAAAAATTTAAAAAGCCAAAACCAAAACAAAAACTTTTGACAACTGATTTGGCATATTTTGTCCACTAACTACATTCTGTGTAAATTTACGAAATTTCATATTTTTTTCTTTTTTGATTTTTCTTAAAAAAACTAGTTTTCCATGTCTTTAGGAGAATGGACATATAGATGGGCGCTATAACATACAAATCATGACTGTGTAGGCTCTATATGGCAAGATTCCCGCAATGGATCTTGCAGGCCCCTTCCTATATCAGTTGTCAAATTGTGTCGCCACTGCTTAAAATTGTTCTAAATAAAAAGAGAACAAGTTGCTCATTGGTGCAAAACAGCTGTGAAAGCCAATTATTAACAACAGACGGCCAACGATTCATGATGGACCGGATAAGAAACTCGAAGAGTAGGATGCCCAGACCACATAAACTGCTGACAAGACTGCCCAGCGATTCACACCCAGAGGCTGTAGACGGAAATGGTTTACCGGCTCTTCAAAGGAATGTGCTATAGTATATCAGAGTATACCACCACGGTGTAGTGATTCCTTCTAAGCAAAAACTGCTAATGGAGAGGAAGTGTGGGAGAGATCTCCAGGGAAAAGATCAAAATTGGCACACTTTAATTGAATCCACCGATATGACCTATACCAGCAAGAAAGCAATATTTACCATCCGAAAGCTTCAGGGGATCCAACAGAACCTCCACAGCAGCCAATGTTAGACTCAACCAAGTTGCCACCACGCCATTTAAATGGGCACGTGCAGTAAGAAGCCCAAGAATATCAAACTAGACCGTAATATGTATAGTGGCGACCCTGGTTTCACTTCGCTCCTTCCGAACCGGTATTTGCTAAACTTCAACCAGGAAGAATAGGCCTTGTACAACATCTCAACTGATCAGCTAAAAATTTCGGCCCAGTACCAAAGGAGTGGCTTCTTGAGCTCTACAATGCGGCCTTATTTCCCACATGTTCCCACAGATCTGATGACTTTAAACACATCCTTATGGCACACCTAAAGCCTGGGAAAGATCCTCGTAATTTCCAACCGCTATAGACCGATATCACTCCTCAGCCATACCTAACACGCTCTTTGAACTATCCTGCTCAACCGCATCTCACCTGTGATAAACGAACCTCATACCAGAACAGCAGAGTTTCCGGCCATGCAAGTTAACAACAAGCCAAGTACTCCAACCTAATTCGACCGCGAGGATGTTTTTGGGGGGGGGGGCGAGAAGGTTTTGGAAACCGAGTTGTCCCTTCGTCGATCTATCAGGCACTTATGACACTTTTAATCCCAGATACTTACTCCATAAGATTCTGGAACTCACAAGGACTCCGCCTGAATGAGTTCATTAAAGGATTGCTTGCAAACAGGAGGTTCTATTTCAGATAGGAGCGAAGAAAGTCGATGGCCTAGGCTCAAGAATGGACTACAGCAACAAGGCAGCGGCTCGCACCTCGTCTGTCTCCCACATCTATATCAACGACCAACCTAGCAGTGCAGGAACATGTCGTTTGATCTATGCAGACGATTTTCGAATTAACGCACAAGATGCAACTCCACATTGTCGAAGAGAGATTCTTCACAGCTTTGGATGACTCACTCTTATTAGGAGGAAAAGCAAGAATGGGTGGTCGCCCACATACCCTAAGATCAACGGCACTTGCCCTTGCTACTCAGGTGCAGAGAATGGCTGCCCGTATGGGAAAGATCAACCCATGCCAAAAGCTTGATTCAGCGTTAATGCTCCGCTGGCTTAATCAACAGGAGGCATTCGCCCACTCCAGGACAACAGCAGGAATGCTCCACCAGACATCTGTCGTGGTATGTAGCGAGCATGCACGAGCGTGCTGCGCCAGTTCTAAATGAAGCACCGCTATTCGACAGAGACATGCTGCTAACCGCCTTAATCCAGAGAGAGTTTCTTAAGCAAAGTCTCTAAGGAGTTTTAAGATAGTCCCTTGTGAACGAAAGACTTCTATCAACCAAGTAACATCTATTAGTTTTGAATCTAGTAAGCATCTTCCATCTGGAGCTGACTCCCCATGTTCTGAATGTGCGAGTCTCAACCGATTGTGAACGCAGAACCGTGGGCGATGTAAGGTTTCCTTCAAAAGTGGGGCTAACTGGAAGCAGACCAGGACCCACCTGTGATTGTTGAACCGCACGACAGACAATGGGACATCTATTGGTCTGCCAATGTGGAGCAACATGCACGTCAGGACCTGCGAATTCGGGTGAAGCAACCAGACATTGTACGCCTTGCTGATCTATTTGAGAACCACTATTGATACAAGTTAACCAAAATATAATGCCATTATTTTTTTCACACATACGTATTCTAATTCCACTATAAAACACCCACAAATTTTCAAAATGAAACTAATAATAATAATAAAATAAACAAAGGAGTGAAACATTTTGACATAAGGCAGTTAGTAAGAACGAATGTAATCATCGGGTAGCGATTTGTTTTTGACCGTATATTGAAGGGTTTTCTTTATCAATTACCGCAACGAATATCTTCATGGATGATATGAGTCTATGGAAGTAAAACAGAGATAACTAACACTGGAGCCCTCTCTTATGTAGGAAATATGTGAGTGCTATGTTAGTTCCTCCTAAATAAGTAGGTGATAAAAGATGTATTCAAAATCCACTCTGTTGCAAACCCTTAAAATACGTTTTGGAACATGTTGGAAGACTAAATGGAAGAGTATGTCAAGAACACGATTTTAAATATAATGTATACAACCAACTCCCCGTAATCATATCCTGGATTAACGTGGTGACTATCACGTTTCGAGAGGGTTGCGGATGGTCTACCTCTTTCATGTCTTTGTTATATGTAAAAGGAGACGAAAGAGAGGCCGCATTGCCCTGTCCTTGAAACACGCCATGGACTGATGGACCTGACTGTTCAGACGTCATAACCCCGCATCAGGCCTGGTTACATTACGGAAAGATTATGAATAAATAAATTGCAATTACCTTTCTGCCTTTGCGTTTCATTATCAGAACATTCATTGTTGATTTTAAGTGGTTTTCCAGGAAATTGTATAGCGTTCCCTGAGGTTTCCTGTGTAAGATTAATTATGAATGCATAGTTTAAAATCAAACCTAACATTTAAATACACTATCAGTGCTTTGCTAAATCAGAAAATCGCAAAATCATCAAAAATCAGATTTTGCATGTCTGTAACAGTCTAGGTATCCTAACATACCCTGCTAATATACGACCAAATCAACCTCCACCAGGACAAATCGGATGTTTTAGTCATTTGTGTCCGTTCGGACACTTACTACTACACGAAATTGAATTGAGATTCACATCTTTGAAAACTGCCGTTTCATCGTTTCGGTCAATTCTTCAGTTGGAAGGTACATATGTGAAGTTTTACAGGCTTAATTTTTCACTTTTAAGCGATTCCTGCAATTTTAAATATTTGACTCTCTCTGTGAAATCAGCTGATTTAGTTATCCTTTAACAGTAACCCTCAGAAGGTAGCCTCCTTATAATTGAGGGTGTCCTTCTTTCACGATCATAGATTAAAGACTATACTTCGTCGGGACAGAAGTAGAATGTGTCATCAATTTTCGCTCATCTATTTCGCGGCTTTGTATGCTCGCAGAATATTGTGATTCCGCTAAACAACTGTACAGCACTGCGGGAAAGATATGACGTCGCACCTTACTTCTGATCTGGACGAACTAGACTGTTGTCAATATTGTAAGACTCTATATAGTCCATTAGCCGAGCAAATTTTCGGTATAAGGGGACAAAACGATACTTATGTGTATTCAGCATCAGTATACCATGGCCTACACAGAATGCATTATAGTATTTTCTGGAATGGTAGCTATAGCCAGGTATGGGGAACTTCGGAACCAAGGTTTACACTGGGGAAATTTTTAAATTGCTTCAATCGTGTTGAAAAGTATACCACATTATTTGTCTGATGATAATGATTCCAAAAAGTATGTTTGTACTAACTACAACCCTCAGTTTCGCGTTATAGGTGCCTAAAACAGCAAATCAATAAAAAGGGTCATTTTCAGTTGTACAGGGTCAACTTTCAAAGTTGCTGGATTTGTGATAATGCGTGGGTGCATATTATGGGTGGAGGCCATAGGTTAAAATAATCGAATAGGTTTTGACTGTCATTAAAATCTTTTGAGCTCCATTATCATTTGTAACCCTTTTTTAACCAAATTGGGGCACCTTTAAAACTTGACCCCTGGTCACAACTGAAATTTAAATTTTTGACCTGTTTTTTGCAGTTTTAACCTTAACTCCAACACTTTGGGGTTGTAGATATTACAAACTATACCTTTTTGACCCTTATGGTTGGCCAAATGTGTGGCAATACTTTTAACATGACTCGATCTTTTAAAATTTGGCCCCTGTGTAATCCTTGAATGTCCCCTCCTGGTTATATCTAACATTCCAGAAATGCTATCGTCATTTTTTTGTGTAGAGGATAGAGTACTGAGGCTGAATAATAGTATCGTTTTGTCCCCTTTCAGGATACCAATTTGGCTAAATTTCCTGATGGCTTAAGAGTAATATTGCACACATATCAGAGGGATTCATGTAATTTCAAACTTTTCACGTAGTTTTTCCAGTCACTAGAAAGCTTAATTACAATAACAATAATAACAACTTATAGAATGCAATTCACGTTTTTAAGATGTTATAATAATAAAAAGGCTGGTTAATCGAAGGGAATATACTTTAGACCCGGATTTAAGCCAGGGTCAGTCCTTCGTTAATGGAGCTTTAACCTCTGAAATGTAATGTGAAAGTGAGAAAATTCTTCGACCCATCCATAAAATTTTCTCACCTATTACAGCACATTTCTACGAAGCCCCGGAGGTGACATGTTAGAAATGCTTTTTGGGGAAATTATCTCTAGATAAGATCTCTAGATAATTTTATTATCAATGATTATCTGGCTCTGGTTCAAATTTATTTATTTATTTATTTATTTATTTATTTATTTATTTATTTATTTATTTATTTATTTATTTATTTATTTATTTATTTATTTATTTATTTATTTATTTATTTATTTATTTATTTATTTATTTATTTATTTGGTGCAAGTCGCGGCATTTGGCCCTAAGCCTACGGCAGTATATAGACCGATGACTGCGTCACATCGCGAGTCATAAAGCTAGTACGTTCCACCCTGTCCAGTGATCGCGAAGTATTTACGATCCTAGTAGCGAGTTGGCAGGCCGTCGAAGGCGAGGCGTGCCGGGCATTTATCATGTGGAGTAGGACAAGGTTTTGGGCATGAAGGTAAAGCCGGCTCTGGAGCAGAGCTATGCTTTTCTTGAGAAATTATATCTTATCTCAGGATAATTTTATCTGGAGATAACGGAAGTCATCTGAGAATATTTTTAAAAATCAAAGAACCAAAGAATTTTTTTTTGCCGATATGTGTTCACACATACATAAAAGTAGACAATTATTAGTAACATTAAAAATAATTAACACTTTATGTGCTGAAAACAAAAAAATTCGTCGTGGACGTTGCTATACCGTTACTGTACAAAGTCTATGGGAAAATGACGTGTATTTTGCAACACCCTTAAAAAATACAGGATCCCCTAAATCTGCAAGTTTTGTGTTAGATATATGTAATTTGGGTTTTCTATAGCAGATAACAACATAAAATAAGTTTTCAAAAAGTTTGATGTAAGCGCAAGGCTCATTTTTTGCCCAATTTTCGCGTGTTTTGAAAACAATGTTTGCCCCTAATTTGCAGCCCAAATAACAAATATCATTTTTTTATTGCTGATTTGGGGTTGTCTTATGACCCTTCATATGTGGTATAAATTTCGTGCAAAGATTTTGAAATAATATTTGAGGTAGGGAGTTATGACATGTCTAGATCTAGATCTGGATATATGATGCTGAAAAGCTCTTGATAGAGCATCACTCAGCACTTACTTAGGCAATGGACATGCTAGTCAAAATGGAGATGTTGTCGAAGAGTGTCTTTGAATGTCTGGTTGTCTTGAAGGTTTCTATAATGCTGGCTGGTATTGGAAAGTGCAAGTGAGTGCCGTGCGGGATGAAATACTTGGGTGATAGCTTCTTGTTGAAATACCAATAGGTGCTTGAATTAGATTTATGTGGTATTCATTTTCAGCTCAACGGACCATTTTTGATTTTGTGAACGTTGAAGTCTGATGTACTTGCCACGAGTTATAGGAGGGTGAAGATTTAGGTTGTTTATCATACTGGAAACTGAGATCTGCCACTTGTAGTCATTGCTGAAGAAATTTGCCGCTCTATTTTGCACGGCCTGGATCTTGGTGATGTTTCTTTTGGTTCTTTTGGTGTGTGGACCCCATATGGAACAGTAGTATTCCATATGTAGACAGATGAGACTTTTGTATGCTTTGATTTTTAACTTCTTTGGGTGCAATATGCAAATTACGACGCAGGAAACCAATGAAACTGCTGGTTTTAGCTGTAACACCTTCGATGTGTCTATTCCATCTCAGGTCGCTCGACATCGTTATCCCCAGGTATTTGTGGTTAGAAACTGCCTCAAGCTGATGAATGGAAAGGGTGTAGGAGTGGGTGAATTGGTTGAAGTTTTCTGGTGAACCCTATGACATTACATTTGTCTGGTTTGAACTTCATTTGTCATTTGCTCTCCCACTGTTCTAGTTTGCGGAGGTCTTTCTGGAGAATCAAGCGGGGAACCAGGCAGTCTTTATGCATGAGTTTTGATTGGGCGATAAACTACACACTCATCCACAGAGAGGCAGAACTTGGAGGAGGCGTTTTCTGGAAGTTTTTTGATATAACATACAAAAAACAGCAAGGTCCGAGGACAGTGCCTTGTGGAACTCCTGAGTCGACATGGACTGGAAAAGAGGATGCTCCCTGAGCCATCACAGATGCTCTCTGTCTGTTAAGAAACTAGAGTTAACTCCAAAATATTTCAGCCGACGGAGAAGCCTCTTTGGAATTGTGTCGAAGGCTTTTGCAAAATCCAACACAACTGCATCAACTTGTTTTGTTTCTTTTTCGGAGCTGAAGATTTGATGTATGGTAATACAATTCGATTCGCAAGACCTTCTGGCACGGAAGCCATGTTGTGTGTAGCTGAGGATGTTAAATTTCTCATGACTCATGACATGACGGTAGATGACGTGGTCGAGTATCTTGCAACAAACCGAGGTGAGTGACACTGGCCTGTAATTAACAGTATCAATTCTACTCTCTTTCTTAAACAATGCTGTATGTTGGCTTGCTGCCAGTCACGAGGAAGACGACCTGTCTGGATACTTTGAGAAAAGATGGTTTGAAGGATGGGTGCCACTTGTTTAGCACAAAATTTGAGGACTCTCGGTGTAATACCATCAGAACATGCAGCTTTATTTTCATCAAGATTTTCAAGTAGCTTCTTATGCCCTCGGTTGAGATAACAAGATCAGGATTCTTTGGGAACGGACTAGGGCCCAATGAAGGAATGCTGGAAACAGTTTCTCTGGTGAACACAGACTTTGGACAGCAATTCCACTGGAATCAGTGCGTTTCTGCTTGATGAAGGACCAACATGTCTTACCATTAGTTTTAAGTAACTCGAAGACAGTGGTGTTAAGATGAACTTGCTCTGCTTTACGTAGTTCTTTCTGGGCCTGCTTACGAAGCTGTTTATAGCGGTTCCACTGGCGAGAAGAACCAGATTTGGCTGCACAGAATGCCCTATTCTTCCTTCTGATGAGTCTTGACAAAGTCCTATTCATCCAAAGCCGATTCTAACGGGAACTTTTGAACTTAGATGGAACGTTTGTCTCCAAGCTCAGTTTTGATGGCATCTTTGAAACAATTTCAGTCCTCCTCAACAGATCTATTTTTTGTGGATAGATGGAAAAGACTTGTTGAAATTATCCATCTCTATCTGGAGATCGGGCACGTTGACTTTGTGCCAAAGGAAGATCTTACGTCACTTAGTCAGACTTCTGAACGCTTGGTCTCAAGGAAGCTTCAGTCATTTTGAAGTGGTCAGCGATGCCAGCTTCGGTTACAACAGGTGAAAAGCAGCTAGGATTAGTCATAAGCAACAAGTTAAGGATGTTCCTCACACTATGGAATCTGGTCTGGAAAATGTGGTTTGCTTCAAACTGGGTGAAAGGGAAATCATGGACTAGGTCAAGCAGTTCTCGTGACAGTTCTGCTGGATAAATACACTGGTGCTCAGGTTTTCTAAAGAGGTTTTCCCAGTCGATATCAGGGTTGTTGAAATCTACTTCTATCCAAACTATTGGGCCTTTACTGAAATATTTCTTGTGAGAGATTACCGAAGTTTTTTGATAAGCTCAGATCATTTACAATATGAATCTGTTTGGAGTTTGCCATTTGTAGTGAGATCCAAATTAACTCGCAGTCAACATCTAAACTTTGGATATGTGTGGCGATGAGGTCATTTCTCACACTAATAAAGACTCCTCCTCCTCCTTCTCCTCTCGTTTTCCCAGGTCTGTGTATACCAGCTCCAGCTATACCTGGTCAGCAAGTACAAGAGCCCGACAAAAATGTTTGTGTCAACTCGACCAAATTAGATTCCCGTTAGTCTATCATGCTAACGCCCTCGAGTGATTCAGTCAGGGGTAGGACATGCCATCCTAAGAGCAACAGAAAATTCAAATCGGCATCAACATCCGGCGCACGAGCGCTAGTTTTTTTCCCCAAAGACTTAACGGTAGGAGGGCGCTCAATATCGGACGGTTACAGACAGACATTTGACTAATCCCGAATATTTAAATCTAAATGACCGTCATCGGAAATTACACCGTTATACAGCGGGGTTAATCCATTAACCTGGATGGATTTTGAAGTCAATATTTTATTCTAAGCGCGTAATAGCGCCCTCCTATCGTTAAGTGTTTGAAAAAGGCTAACACTCCGGCCCGGTTACGCCGAATGTTGATGCCGATTTAAATTCACTGTTGCTGTTAGGTTGGCATGTCCTACCCCCGGCATCAGCTTTGAAATTCCTTACCTCTTTGCTGATTAAACACATGAATATTTGGACGTGGAGGAAGTACAACGGTGTCACTTTCTACAGATTCAGACACTGAGCCCGTTTGGATAGGCTGTCTAGGTTGATGAACTTTTGGCTGTCTTATTCCTCCTCCTACATTTTGTTTTTCTGAAATAGCAATAAAGCATTGGATTGCAGCTATTAGTCAATTTGAGGTCGCTAGAAGTTGATTTCTTTTGACAATCATTATTATGGTGGTAGAATGGAACCTACAAAGTGGGGAATGTCGTCAGCAGACCTGGATGGCTTGTGATTTACTAGTTTTTGATATTCGTAAATTTTGAGGCATAATGCATAGTAACCCCGGATAGTAACACTATGCATGACTTAGATAATTGAGCACTACACATCCTTGTAGTACCCTGAGTTGTATAGGAACATAAATTAATACAATGTTGTTGTTTTTTTAATGGGAGATATATAAGTTAACAAATGGATACATGTGTGTCTTTTCTTTTGTTGAACATAGACAAACAAGACTGAAAATTAGACACACAAGCAATGGCGGTATAAAGTGCATAATAAGAAATGAAGTGACACGGTTAGCACAGACAGGCAGATGGGCAGACATACAGACAGACGACGGATTCCACATGGTCCTTCCACCATACACTGCATGACCAGGGGACAACATATTATGGTGTAGGACAAAACATCATATACAGATCATGTGACCTTGTTATATTATATATATAAGTTTTTCACCGGTTTTAGACCAGTTCTTCCTGCCGAATCTGAATCCGATGGGTGTCACTGCCAGCCGAAAAACCTTGAGCACTTTCGAAGCAACGCAACAATTCAAAATTCCCACAAAAAAAATAAATAAAATAAACACTCATCTGTTTTGCCTGTCCAGTCAAAACACCCAATGTGACTACTTAAAATTATATTCATTAACCGCCTCGAGATTCAATATGGCTGCATCTAATATTTATCTACTTTTGAGAAGAATGGTAACTTGGTAAACTAATGCTTTAGCAATCAATATATAAATTGAGGCTATTAAGTATATCTTTCAATAATCTGATAATAAAATCATTTAACCATTCGGTATGATCGGATTTAGATTCAGCAGGAAAAACTGGTATAGATACCGTTAAAAAACATCTGTATAGAAAGTCACATGATCTGTAGCCTGGACTATTACCAGTTAGTATTCTAAAGTGGACTTTTTCTGAAGGGTTGCTGCATAATATCCTGTACACCTACTTTTATCCTCAAACCAATCCTACAGAATTTATGATAGAACTCCAGAAGTAGATTACTTATTTGCTTTTATTTCCAGTGCAGTTTTGGCATTATGTTTGAGAAATTCAATTCAATTTTCTTTTTGAAAAATCAGGCTGAGACACGTGGTATTTTCCTACGCTTCCTATCCCTCTATTCAATCACAGCAAATGGAATACTAAAATGCGTCTATTTAAACTCTTTGCCCTCTTCCATGTCCATCTTCTGCCCTTTGAAATGTCTACTTACGTCGTTAAAAACAATTATTTTAAATGTAACACTACCATTAATTACCTTCTTCGCTGGAGCTGTCATCCGCGGTTAGAATAGTTGGTAGTACTGCGAAGTTTAAGGCAACTAGATGGAGCAGTCGAAACACTAGCATCGTAAAACTGCCCTTTTATACAAGTCTACGAATCTATTTTAGATGAGAGAGAAAGAGAGAGAGAGAGAGAGAGACAGAGAAAGAGGGAGAAGAAAGAGAAAGAGATGGCAGAGAGAGAGAGACAGAGAAAGAGAGGGAGAGAGAGAAAGAAAGAGAGCGAAACAAAAAAAGTGACTCTCCTTGAATAATACACTGAAAATCACTGGTACACTGGTATCACAGACAATGGTGTTGCATGCATGATTACCCCGCAATAATATGAGTGAGTTTGATGTTAGATGCAGAGAACAAGCCTGTTAAACAACTTCGCATATTCTTTTTAAGTTCTCTCCTAAACGTATTACGTATTCAATAATGTAGAACACGAAAACATCTACATGTCTCCGCCCCTTATCAATATTACCAATACGTTTACAAAAGTGTTTCAGCTACCTCTTAGATGGACGTCTAAAGAAGCTACAATATACACGGTTAAAAAAAAAGTTCCCCCTAAAATTCAAGGACATTTAAAAAACCACTTTGGACATCAACACACACTCCCATTTTCCAAAAATAATGTTTTCCATAAAAAGTGGCACTTTGCCGTATTCAAAGGTCTAAAGTCAAGAAATGATCAATTTACAACGATGTCATTTTCCTTTCTCTCATTGCGGTCTGAGGTAATACGCTTAAAACATTAACGCAGAAGCAAACAAATATACAAACAAGACAAGTACGCAGAAAAGCAAACAAACAATCAGATGTAACAGCTTTTTATGAAAGAAAGAGGTAATGTTTGAATTCCTGTTTAAAATCAAAATAAAGTTAATTGTTTGTTATTCAGGGTGAGACTCAATAGTCAATGTTTCCTCCATCTGCACTGATGACATCATTGTAGCGTTTACACATTCTGTTTACCAATTTGCAGATGTTTTGTTGAGGAATGTGGTTCCATACTTGCTGGTTAATTCCATTAAGATGAGCCAGTAGGGCGTTCTCCTTTATGCGTCGATCTGCTTCACAATTTTTTCCTGGTGTTGCTTACACCCATCTCATGTCATTGTTTGTTTGTTTGTTTGTTTGCATAAATTTTTTTGTTTGTTTATTTGTTTGCCAAGGCGTTAATGTTTTAAGCTTATTTACTGCAATGAATAAAAATGAAAGGGAAGGAAATGTTGGTGTAAATTAATAATTGGTTGTCCTTAGACTTTTAAGTGTTGCCAAAGTTGCCACTTTTTTAAACAAAAACGTCAAATTAAGACTGGAAAAAATGGAGTGTGCGCTATAACTAGAGTGTCTTTTGACAAAAACAACCACTTTTGTGACAGAAGCAAATCGTTCCTTCTTCAAAACCTTTTTAAAATTCTCAAACATCCAGTTTGTAGTGGAGGTATGCAACGAATTTCCTCGAACTTTAGCGGGGAACTTATTTTGGGAACCACTTATGTTGGATGGAGACTGAGACGATTATGAAGCCGATATAGTTTGGCTACCCATTTACATGGTTTGGTATCAGGATCATCAAACCTTCACAATGAAGGATACAACAAGATCTCACCTGCAAAACCAAAATGGCGCCCTCCAAATAAAATTCTGAGATCACCACAGGTCAATTGGGATCATCAAAAATATAGTTATAGACAACTCACTTTTGGTTCTAGCTGTGAAGTTCCAAACAATTTGATTTGACGGCCATTTTGGAAGTTTTGCTTAAAAATATGAATTTAGTAAATTAGAAAAACAGCATAATTTTCAAAATTAAATTTATATGAATTATTTAAATCTAGTGAGAGCGGTGTAAGCATCAGGATCGTTCAATTTGTGAAAGAAAGCGTGAAAGTTTGTACACGACTTAGATTAAAAAAAAAATCGACACAAAAATATTCGTCCGTACGTACGCCCCAGGCAACTAGACAATAAAATTATATTTTGAACTTTGAAAATTATCGACCTATCCGATCGAAAACAACCGATATATTTTTGGCCGGGATTTTTGGTTTGTGTGCCAACTTAAATGGTAATTATAACACTATAATACAACACATTTGGCTTTATGAACATGTTTTTAATCAATTCTCAGGGTTGATCTTTACGTTGAATGAATGCCATGTTTTGTTTCTAGTTCTATCCTATATTAATAATAATAATAATAACATATAAATATATATATTAGATATAGATAGATAATCTAAGATAGATGATAATAATATAGATAATAGATAGATAATATATAATCGCTATCTAGTGCCTTCTGGGGAAGTGAGCTTTTGATATTCCTCATTACGGCGTTAGGGGGAAAGTATAGCCTCCCCCTAACGCCTTTCCTTTGTAGTTGCGATTTATTCCGTTATATAATTAACAATAAAGTGTTTAAATTTATGCAAATTTATGCAAATTTTATTCAAATTTTGAGATTTGTCATACGGGCTGTCTCTAAAGATTTTGGTTATAGACAGCCCGTAGTACACTCATTAAAAACCTATGAAGATTAAAACCTTCCCCTAACGTCTATATCGGCGATAATATCTATATAATATATATAAATAAAGATATAATATATATATATATATAGATAGATATATATATTCTATATCCACAAAAGTCTCATTTCAAAGGGGTCTTTAACGCTTGACTTTAAATTAAAAGTCAAAATAAAATAACACAGCCTAGGCTTAACCTGTTTATGAGATGGGTGGGTTCTTTTATCACCATCCCCCCACTAACTTTATGTTCCTCCTCCACTAAAATTTACGTTAGAAGTTTCCGGGTAGTTGTTTTCACATTCCGGTCAACGGAAAATAAAGTGTGAATCATCATCACCAGGATTAGGGCATGCCGTCAAATCGATGGGTAGGTGGGTGGGTGATGGTATGATTTGTACGTTTTAAAAATATTATGCACAGTATGACTCTAAAACTCTGTTTAATATATTGTCATTTTGCCATCATTTAGAGCCGAATATCGCATGAAATCTGATATTCTATACTTTTTTTTTGGGGGGGGGGGAATTGGAAATTTGCCTATTACAAACTTTTTGACGTTTATATGACGCCATATTGAAAATATGTCGGTACTCATTTTGGTATCAATGGAAAGAAGAGGACCATAGATATACTCGTATTAAAATAGTACACAGAGAGAACGCTGTTTAAAAAGTTTAAACAGTTGTTGAAAAGTTTAAACAAGTTGTTTATCGGGTGAACATAACGACACAGGGTTAATTGACGGATTGATAGATGGATTAAAGGTGTTTTAGAAACACACTCATACGCAAGCATACACATGTTGCACGCACACACAATTAAAACAAACAGAATGACCTAGTAGGTCTTGCTCTTTCGTTTAACACCTTACTTGTAAAAAGCGTTTGAAAATGGCGTTGATAGAACGTCCGAAAATCAATACACCCGGACTCTTGCATTGGACCATACAGTGACTATTGAAAACTCCAAAAGTGCAACTTTTGGTTGTTTTTTTTTTTGGCATCTTTTCGTCGTTCTATCTCCGCCATTTACACGTTTTTTGCAAGCGAAAAAGTTTTTTTTTAATGAAAGAGCAAGAGCTAAGCAACAAAATGTATATTTTGAAAACTTTCAAAATTATGGGACACATTACTGATCGAAAAACAAACCGAGATGCTTTTTGTGCCAACTGTACTTTATCTTGTATAACTTGTGTTACCCGTAGGCCTAACTCACCCTGCTTTTTTTCCCCGATTTGTTTTCTTATTTTAAATATCACATAGAAAATCTACTATAGATTACACAAAAGTCGGTGAACAAAAGACCAAATGGCCCAGAAATATGGGTTTAACCTTACTAGCCCTCGTCTATAACCAGGTGATTGTTGCACCCCCTCCCCGAGTTTGCCTCCCTGTGCAAGTGGTTTGCTCGTGTTCACAGACAGTTTATTGGCTTCAAACCAGTTACTGTCATTCTTCTGTAACTCTGCAATAAATTTAGGTTGTTGTTCCGTTGTGCATGTCGTATACGGCATTATGTAATATTCCTATGATCTATTAATGCGGTTTTATGCATAGATTCTCTTGAGTAACTTGATTGGCGAACATAAATGGATTATTTATTTTAAAAAATAACAACAACAACAATAACCTTAACAGAGTATAACATCTTTAATTAATATTTCCTTAGGACTAATAATGACCTTTCTGGCCAAAGTCAAGGTTGTTATCAAAGCCATTCATCGCAATAAGTGTTTATATCTTAACCAATAACCTCCGCTTATTTCGAGACCTTCCCTAAGGTAAGAAAAAGAGGAAGTAATCACTTACCTGAACTCCTACTTATCTTCTGCGTTGAATTTACCTCAAGAACAATTAATGATATAACTCGTTTACCTCCTATGCGCCGTTATTGTTATTGAGGCTGTTGTGTTGGTTTTTGTGACATCAAGTAAACCGAGACATATACATGTCGAGATTTGAATGAGTCATGTCCGTTATTGGTTGATCTAAACCTCCCTTTTTACTCATACGTATAGCCTCTCCAATATCCTAGTTTGTGGTGATTGTCCAAAAACCTGTCACATTTATTATTAAGGGAGCGAGTTCCTGAAATGTTCATTTAATATGATTTATGAATTATAGGTCTTTTTTTTTTTTTTTTTTTTTCTTGAATGTGATTTTCAATGGCAACTTTGTTGATATCAGGATAGCCGAAACTGGCCCAACAGGTTTTTCAACTGTCTCAGATAATTAGCCATAACTCCTGAACCAGACCCCCAAATTACACCAACTAAAAATCTCATGAAAGCTGGAACACTCCTAAAAAAGAATCACTAAAACTCCAGTTGAGATGAACTTAAATTTTTGGCCAAAAAAATCAATCTTTGATTGTATAGTTTTTTTTGGGACAGTCTGTATTTTGGAAAACTTTCAAAATTATGATACTTTGGATACCGAGATACTTTTTTGTGCCAACTGTACTTTATCTTTAATACTTTGGTTACCCGTAGCCCTAACTCACCGTACATTTTTGTTATTTCCCTGATTTGTTTTCTTATTTTAAATCACATAGAAAATCTACTACAAAAGGGGATGAACAAAAGACCAAATAGCCCAGAAATATGGGTTTAACCTTACTAGCCCTCGTCTATAACCAGGGGATTGTTGCACCCCCTCCCCGAGTTTGCCTCACTGTACAAGTGGTTTGCTCGTGTTCACAGACAGTTTATTGGCTTCAAACCAGTTACTGTCATTCTTCTGTAACTCTGCAGTAAAATTAGTTTGTTGTTCCGTTGTGCAAGTCGTATAGGGCATTATGTAATATTCCTATGATGTATTAATGCGGTTTTATGCATAGATTCTCTTGAGTAATTTGATTGGCGAACATAAATGTATTATTTATTTTAAAAAATAACAACACCAACAATAACCTTAACAGAGTATAACTTCTTTAATTAATATTTCCTTAGGACTACCGATGACCTTTCCGGCCAAAGTCAAGGTTGCTATCAAAGCCATTCATGGCAATAAGTGTTTATATCTTAACCAATAACCTCCGCTTATTTCGAGACCTGCCCTAAGGTAAGAAAAAGAGGAAGTAATCACTTACCTGAACTCCTACTTATCTTCTGCGTTGAATTTACCTCAAGAACAATTAATGATATAACTCTTTTACCTCCTATGCGCCGTTATTGTTATTGGGGCTGTTGTGTTGGTTTTTGTGACATCAAGTAAACCGAGACATATACATGTCGAGATTTGAATGAGTCATGTCCGTTATTGGTTGATCTAAACCTCCCTTTTTACTCATACGTATAGCATCCTAGTTTGTGGTGATTGTCCAAAAACCTGTCACATTTATTATTAAGGGAGCGAGTTCCTGAAATGTTCATTTAATATGATTTATGAACTATAGGTCTATTAGTGGAAAAGAGTTTCAAGCTTAGTATGGCGAGGTATTTCCCGCGGGTAATTTACCGAACACGTCCCATATTTTGTAGTTCCACATCCCATTTCAAGTTATTGCCTGATTGTTTGATTGTTTCATTGACTTACTATTTTGTCAATTTGTCTTTAAAAGTGAATGTGGTAAAAAAAGTGGGGTGGGGGTGTCATATAATACCATGTCCGTGTGACTGATTGTCCTACCACCCATCTGTCTATTGTGTTCTCCATTGAGTGCTGTATGCATCATTTGTTTCAGCACTGTACCCAAATGGCCTCGTCTATAATGTCACGGTTTATTCCGTACATGTTGCTATGGTAGTTAGGACACTCTCTCATAGGGGACACTCAGTTTCTTTACAGGGGTCTAGATGGGCCCTTAAATCAGTTTTTTGATTTTTATCTTACATCTTCTGACTTGTGCGAAAAAAAATCTCGTCACGCATTGCTGAGATGGACCCCCCTTGACCACCAATGGGGATACCCATCACAAAAATAATTTTCGACATAAGTGTGACCTTTTACCTTGACCTTGGGTATTCATGTATGTAGACTTATGTTACTATGATATAAAATGCTAACTAGAATCAATTAATGTTTCATTAACCAATATGATATTTTGTATTTTGTCCCGTGATTGATTTCCCTATACAAATGAATGGTAAAATACATGGTTTGGAAAACCACTTTGTAATAATGTTAAACATCATCCAACACCATTTTTTTTGGTTAGACATACTTAATTTGGTCTATTCTTAACTTAAAACAACCATACCTGTCTGTTTATCCGACACAGCCGGTAGCCTAGCGGCTAGTGCGTCCGTCTTATGATCCGAAGGGCGTGGGTTCGATTCCCGCGCCGGCGCAGTCCTAGCAAAAACAAAATCCCCGTAAGAGTTGTTTCGGTGTTTGTCATTAACTATTGTATAAATAATGATTTGATTCCCAGTGTTTGTATGTGTTATATAGTAGATTTCAAATTAAGTGAGAGTTCTTGCATATTTCCATGAGGGTGGATGTTCAATTGATTAATTCAGTTCTTACAAAATGGCCTGTTACTAATAAAAGAATAATGCCATGGTCAGCCGGATAATTTAAAATTACGGAACCAAAAAAAAAAGTCCGGAAATATTGCTGCCAGAAATTTTTGAAATATTTCCGTAAACTAACATTTTTAGCTATTTTTTATGTTTTTTGTTTTTTATTTTTATTGTTTTCTAAAACAGATTTTTCCGTAAATTTACGGAAAATCTGTTTTCTTAATTTACGGAAATTTTTAACAGTGCATAGCTATATTACTGTACATTGATATGAGTACCATAAACTTTTTTACCTGTGGCTATTAAATAATTCCTCTTACCTCTCGCGGTGGATGGACACACCTAAAACTTTTAATGAGGTCTCACTCACTATAGTACATGATGCGTGACCCTCATACCTACTGTTGTTATACCGTATGTATATTAGGGTTGCGAGTAGGCATCAATTTGATCTAGGAATTGTACTAGTGTCCTGTAGGTCCCGAATGTTTTGTATCCATGCCTGGAGTGGTGTCAGTTTGAGATAATTCATCGGACACAGCCGGTAAGCCTAATGGAAAGGGCGTCCGCCTGGTCATCTCAGAGGGGCGTGGGTTCGATTCCCCATCCAAATGAAACTTAACCCTAGCCTATGTGTTATTAAAGGAATTTATGGCAAGTATTTGCACAATGAAAGAGAGGAAGAAAAAACCTAGTTTTTCGCCGAAAAAACCGGCGTTTTATTCAACCGAAAAACCAGGTTTTTTTAACTGAAAACCAGGTTTCTCGACGTAAGATAAAATAGGTTTATCAAAAACCTAGCTTTTCAAATCGACAAAAACCTGGTTTTAATCGAAAAACCTGGTTTTTTTATCCAATTTGATAAGCTAGGTTTTTGAAAAAACCTAGTTTTTTCGCCTCGAAAACTCCCTGGTTTTTTCAACCGAAAAACCAGGTTTTTCACTGAAAAAACACAAACCAGTTCTCCGACCAGATAAACACAGTTTTATAATCAAACCTAGCGTTTTCAAATCGAAAACCCGGTTTGTAAAATCGGAAAAAAAACCTGGTTTATCAAATTTGATAAGCTAGGTTTTTGAAAAACTAGTTTTTCGAACCGACAAACCAGGTTTCTTGTCTCGACCGATAAACTAGGTTTAATTTAAATCAAAAAACCTAGCTTTTCGAATCGAAAAACCATGGTTTTTTCAATCGAAAAACCTGGTTTTCAATCGATATCACAGTTTTTCGAAAAACCAGTTTTTCAATCGAAAAAAACAGGTTTATCAGCGATTAAAAACTAGGTTTTCAAAAAACCTAAAGCTTTTGAATGATCACCTGGTTTTCGATTTGAAAAACCAGTTTTGTTTTTTTTCAATTTGATAAGCTAGGTTTTTGAAAAAACCTAGTTTTTTTCGAACCGAAAAACCAGTTTCTCGACCGATACACTAAGTTTTTTCAAAATCTAGGCTTTTCGAATCGAAAAACCGTTTTTCGATTTGAAAAAACCGGTTTATCAAATTTTGAAACTAGGTTTTTGAAAAACAAACCTAGTTTTTTTCCGACGAAAAACCATGTATTCTCGTCTGATAACTAGGTTTAATACTTATCAAAAACCTAGCTTTTCGAATCGAAAAACCGGGTTTTTTTTCAAATCGAAAAACCTGGTTTTAAAATATCAAATTTGATAAGCTAGGTTTTGAAACCCTAGTTTTTCGGACCGAAAAAAAACCATGTTTCTCCTCGACCGATAAAACTAGTTTAATTCAAAAACCTAGTTTTCGAATCGAAAAACCTGGTTTTTCAAATCGAAAAACCTGGTTTTTTTCAAACGATATACCAAGTTTTTACCGAAAACGCAGGTTTCATAGGACAAACCAGGTTTATCAAGCGATAAACTAGGTTTTCCAAAACCTAGCTTTTCGAATATAAACCTGTTTTTTCGATTTGAAAACCCGGTTTATCAAATTTGATAAGCTAGGTTTTTGAAAACCTAGTTTTTCGAACCGAAAAACCAGGTTTCTCGACCGCGATAAACTAAGTTTTTTCAAAAACTAGCTTTTTGACTCGGAAAACCTGTTTATTCGATTTGAAAAACCAGTTTATCAAATGTTGATAAGCTAGGTTTTTGAAAACCTAGTTTTTCGCTAAAAAACCAGGTTTCTCGGCTGTATAACTAGGTTTATCAAAAACCTAGCTTTTCGAGTCGAAAAACCGGGTTGTTCAAATCGAAAAACCTGGTTTTTCAAATCCGATAAGCAAAGTTTTTGAAAAACCTATTTTTCGACCGAAAAACCAGTTTCTCGACGATAAACTAGGTTTATCACAAACCTAGCTTTTCGAATCGAAAAACCTTGTTTTGTCACATCGAAAAACCTGGTTTTTCAATCCGAATAAGCAACAGTTTTTCGAAAAACCAGGTTTTTTCAAATCGAAAAACCAGTTTATCAAGCGATCAACTAGGTTTTTTCAAAACCCTAGCTTTTCGAATGATAACCTGGTTTTCGATTTGAAACCATGTTATCAAATTTGATCAGCTCGGTTTTTGAACCTAGTTTTTCGACCGAACAACCAGGTTTCTCGACGATAAACTAGGTTCTTCGCCGATTATCCTAGACTATCGAATTGATAAACCTATTTTTTTCGATTTGAAAAACCAGTTAATCAAATTTGATAAGCAGGTTTGTTGAAAACCTAGTTTTTGTCGACGAAAAACCATGTTTCTCGGCTGAGAAACGTGTTTATCAAAAACCTAGCTTTTCGAGTCGAAAAACCGGGTTGTTCAAATCGAAAAACCTGGTTTTTCAAATCCGATAAGCAAAGTTTTTGAAAAACCTTGTTTTTTTCGAGCGAAAAACCAAGTTTAATCGGCCTATAAACTTGGTTTCCAAAAAAACCTGCTTTTCAATTGAAAAACCTTGTTTTTCAAATCGAAAAACCTGGTTTTTCGGTTGAAAAACCATGTTGTTTTTCAACAAAAACCAGGTTTCTCCTTTCATTGTGCAAAATAAATACTTGCCGATAGACATTAATAAAAACAATCAGGCGATAACTTAAATCTCTTGAATTGTAAACATGTATGTTTTGTCTGTCCTTTAGTGGATTCTTTTCTGTCCATATGTTTGGGGGTATGTTACTTTTATTTGCTGTGTTCTTTTTTTTCTCTTGTTCTGATTGTAATTTTTATGCTCCAATCGCTTTTTTATGTTGAAAATTTTCATTTATTCAACTTGCGCAATAATTTTCGTTGGTATTTTCAAAGAGGTAAAACAGTACATAGACGCTATCCTTGAATTGTATCTAACCAGGATACAAAACACACCTCCCTACTCACAAGGTTAATGAAACGGAAATGACAAAATCAAACAGAAGTTAAAGTGGGCAATTCATTGAAAATACAGCTCGTTCTCAATTGCAGATAGTTGTCCTTGAAAGTAGTTATTATCTGAACCAAACCCAAGATAAATATTCAGCGTTTATCTTCGAAGAATTAGCTAGCCCTAGCGGTCAAGGGAGGGATGTCAAATACCAAAATTTGAGTCCTTCTGGCAAAAATGCAATTAAAGACATTCCTAATATTTGTTTTTTTTTTCTAGCTTTCGCTCAGCTGGTCGCATAATGTGATCCACAGCAGCCTCGTTCCCCTGTTTGGCCGGCAAGAACAAAGGGAAGAGGTAAAAAGTGGATCATCAAATTAATTCATTAATTTTTTATATCAATCTGAACTCGTTGGCTCAATAACAGTAGGCCAATGTTTGCTATACATCTTGAAGTGCAAATTTAATCTACTTTGGAAGACATTCGTAATTTAGTATTGTCGGTCTGTAAACGGATATCATAAGACAATTGCCGCTGCTGCTGGTGACGATGATATGATGATAATGAAATGATGATGATGATGATGGATGCTCGATGATGATGAGGAGGGATGATAGATGATGATGGGCCCTCCTCATTTTTGACACATAGTCATTGTGATTTGAAACGGAAATCTGTTGTATCCTATCCGCATAAACATGTCCCAATTCCGACAAGCCACAATAATCGCAGAACTTTTCCATTGGGTAAACCATGATTATTCTGGCACTGTCTTGCGTCCGGTCGAATATCTGTTGTTAATGAATACTGAGCTAATTTGCAAAACATTACGTGTGTGAGGCGACCCTTAATTTCGGACCGCGTGTCCTTATGGTTATTATTAGTATGAAATAATCGTACAAAAATTCTTCACAAATATACTATTGACAGAATAATAAAGATTAGCTCTAGGCATCCTTCCCAACCATGATATTTTGGGAGCGCGTTTCACCTTATTTAAAAAAAATAAAAGTTAATAATCGGGCGTTATCAGTATCTAACACATTGATATCGACGGTCTTGGACACAACACATCGCATCTAAATTAAAAAAAAATCCTACGTGTATTAGTGGACTGTCGCAGACGCGGTCCTCCTCATGGCGTTTGTAGTATAATCTCGTCCACTTTGTTCAAGCCACTAACGCACTTGATTTCCTTTTGTATTACAGCTTTCTACGTCTACGTATAATTAATAATTTTGTTTATATTACGTTTGTAGTCATGGCAATACTGGCATGCTTTCTTGGAATATTTCCCAACAGTAAGTTGGATAGGAAATATTGCGTCCGTCGTCGTCATGTCTCTTCGATCGAATGTCTGGTCAATTCTTCAGAACCTTGGTAGTAAGGTACGCTTAATTGGGCCTCACGGTTCTATATTTTCTTTATATTCAAACTCAATATAATACCTTAATTCGTTGAAGGGAGGCTTACGTTGGCTTTGAATACCCCCGCTAGAGTCATCACTAAAGCCTCTTTAAGTAAAAACATAAAACTAGAGGGGGGCATGAGGGCTCTATGTAAGGAAAAATCGTCAGGCAAAGTGATTAAATTTATTAACTAACCCCATTAAAATTACAAAAAAATTAACAGTAGGCCTAGAAAAAAGTTTTTCTCAGAAGATCCCGCGATTGCTTTTATTTTTTAGCGCATTTTCTTAAAGTTTTTACTCACTTGAACACCAGTTTTTTTCTCATCCTGTATAAAACTTGCATTTAGATTGGCACTTTGATGCAGTGCATCTTTTCAACATTTCTTACGAACAAACTTTGTATATGTTTTCCTTATCATTCCTAAAACTAATTAACATAAATTATGGCTTAAGGAATATGGGAGCTTACTAAACCTTTAACATATCATTTGATTTTAAATGAGTGAGTTTGTAATGTGTGCAGCACCCATTTGTGGCCTACAGATAAGTTCAGGGTTCACTTAAATGTACAGAAAAGTACGTCCCATCATGTTAGTTCCGATTGCCCACTGCAGAAAAGGTTTGCAAATTGAGGCAAATTGACACAAACTCAAGGAAACAATAAATTTACAAAATACAAAAACACAAAAGGCATTTTTTTTAAATGTAAAATTATACATTGCAAACTGTGTTAGCAAACGTGATGGCCAAACGAAAGTGTTTAGGTATTAAACACGTTCAAATTTCAAACACTATGCATCGAATGCTAAACACCTGTTGTAATTCCTAAAGATCTTTAAATTTTCAACATTATTTGGCTTACAATTTCAGATATTGAACATGTTTAGACAAAATGTTTTAGAACAGTGGGCCAAATAAGCGTTTATTCCTAATCACTGTCTTTGTAGTGTAGGGCGGCACATAATATATAGGACGTGTATGACCCACAAAAAATAATAGTACCTTTTTCTTCGGAACTCGATATCTGATTACGGATCGGACTTTTCGTGTATAGAAACAGATTGATTTCTTGTCAACAGTGGCAATGTACTCTATGGCCATCTCGACAATCTAATTAGTGCCATATAGCCTGGGAGCTAGGCAGACATTTGTTACACATCTCGAGTAGCAAAAGGTTGGAGTGATTAGATAGACAGCATGACAAAAAACTCGTGAAAAGTGATTCTTAGTGCTGCAATGGCGCCTTGAGGAGAGGTCAAGGAACAAAGATTGTAAGGGATCAATTTTTAAATTGATCCAATTGTGTTGAAAAAGTATATCACTTTTTGTCTATTCACAAGGATTCAGAAAAGGTATATAGTTTCCACTATCTACAGCCTAACAGTTTCAGGTATACTAAAAACACCAAAAGTCAATAAAAAGGGGTCAATTTCAGGGTACGGGTCAAATTTTAAAGTTGACTCCCGTGATTTGATAAAGGTGGCCAAATTATTGGTGAGCTCATAGGATTAAAATAAGAAATCGTTTGATTGTTCTCAAAGCTTGTTAATGAAGTGGGGGAAACCAGGTCAAGCCCCGTTGAAGGCAAGACGTTGACTCTGTGACCCCTACATCGGGAAAATAAGCATTAAGAAATCAAAAAATATCCTTATCTGGTGAATATATGTAAAATGTCTTGTAATCTTATGCCATATGTTGTCACTTCTATTTTCGCGCAATCATTACATCGATCACTGTACCTCAATTACGGATTTTATGTAAGTGGCCGCCAAATTTAAAAGAAATGTTACAACACTCTGTACTTCTTTCAAATATGGACTGACGCATGACTTATTTCGTGATGTACAACGCAGAGTAAATAATTTTTAAAATGATTAAGCCCTATTTGTGGTTTGCATTAAATGTTTGTTACCCTTTGATCTCAGTGTGATGGTACTCTAAAAAGGGAGAAAAAAAATTAAGTTTGTGTGTATGGGTTATTTTTGTTTGTTTGTTTCTTTAAATAAAGGGCTTTCGTGATTCCACAGCCTAGGTACCCCATTGAGTACCTAAAAAAAGTTGAGAATTTACTATCATCTGAAACGTTAACATTAGTAATTATGTGTACCGAAAATCTTGCGTGCAATAGTGACCTGTAAGATTTCAGCAATTTTTATTCTGTCTGTAAACGGACAGAGAAATACAGTTGTAATTTGTAAGTTAAAAACCCATGGGATCGTGGGAAACAAGCATTTGCTCATACACCAACAAAACCGCAAGGTCGGATCAACTCAAACCTAACATTTTGTGCATACTTTTGTCAAGGATATCTAGGGAACATAAACTAAAACAGGAAGGTTACTGGAATCTCTAATTGCACCTTTAAATTCAAGTGTATTTGGTGGAGCATTGTGTTGGTAGAGCTAGGGCATTTAATTACATGTTGTAGGATCACACGCAATATGTGGGCGCGCGAGGTCCCAAAACCCTAATTTAATCTGTGGGAGCGCGGCACCTGGGAATACTGGTACACAGACACCCCTCCTTTCTTCGGATTTTATAAGCGGTACCCTTAAAAATTTCGCCACAATTCATTGCGTCTTTCCCACCCCCTCCAGAGTGTCACAGGAACATGTTGCTTTTGTTAGTACAAAGAGGAATGAATGATATGTAAAGTGAAACTTATTGTTTGAAGGGAGGAAAAGAAAGTTGTGATACCATGCCCCGCACCAGGCTTATTTCTTATGGAACAGTTAGATGTAGTATCCCATTTTATTATGATTTCAACGAAAGATGAATAAATGTTAGTCTGTATTCATAATTTCCCCTACTTGAATGTCATGTTTAATGTTTGCAAATCTTCAATCACCCTTGGCAATACAACGTACGAGTCATGTCTACATTATATAAAAACCCATTGGATTGAGTCCAACATGGACCGTATTGGTGAGGTCATCAAAGGTATTTTCGTCACTTTAGTCATATAAGCCAAATGCATTGCATGAAAGACAGTTGTCAAAAACGTAATCAGATGTTTTTAAAGGAAAGCTATAAGTAAACATCCTTAAAAAGTTTGGAAACTTTTTTACTTATATTACTTATCTTCAATATTTGACTAACAACGGAGTCTAGCGATTACGCAACCTATCTGTGAGCGATATTCAATTTGAGGTGCCGACACCCTATCATGCCTATAGTTATACAGAAGAATTATGTTTTTTTTAAAGCGTGAAATGTGGCACAAATGTCCATTTGACCATGCTGAAAAATTGAGGATATGGGGGCCAATTCAAAATGGCCACCGTTTTAAAATGGCGGCCTTTTTCAAATGAATTCACTTATGTTGAGAAAGATATGTTGGACAGTTTTAAATATGTGGTTAATTCAAAATGGCCGCCATTTTGAAAAATGAATGCTATATTCTGTAAATTGAAGTGGGTTCAAGATATATTTATTCATATTATTCATTTTACTAAGTTACTTTTAGGTGAGGGATATGCTGACCAATTCTGAATACGCGGCCCATTCAATTATACAATTATGCTGGTAACCAGCCAATCCATACTATATTCGGAGTGAGTATTGGAGTGAGGCCGGACTCATGACTCCGGAGCTGAGTCCGAGTACATCAGTCCTATTCTGAATCCAAGTCTATCGCACCTGAGTCCAAGTCCACAAGGTCCGAGTCCGGATTCCATGGGGCAAGAGTCCGAGTCTGGCATGTCCGAGACCGAGTAAAATAGTTAAGTTAAAGGTGTGGGTATACGATGTTTCCGATGCTTTTGCAATCTCAGATCGATGTGCCGCAAGCTATAGGCTTGAACAGTTCATCTCGGAATATTTCCAACAAGAAATCACCCACATCCCCTAAAGATATTTTAAACGGGCCAACATAAAAATGTGTTGTGGCTGAGCTGCCTTGTACAATTATTGCAAATGCTGAGAAAATGGCGCGAACGCAATTGCCTCAAACACCCTGCTCTTTCTGTAGGTAAAACAAAGGTGTGACATATGCATGAAATAAGAATCCATGGGAAGAATAGATGCAATGTAGGCTAATTTTAACATAGCGGCGTCCATTTTGAATTTGGAAGCCATCTTGGTCAAAAACCATATCCAGAAATATTCAACATAAAAAATAATATTGTACCAATTTCCATGCTCAGCCCAAAGTACGAAATACTTCCAATATCTTTCAGGATCTGTCTGTTTCGCCAAAATTAATGCAATTTCTGGTTTTGGCCCCTGTAAAAATGGAAATTGACATTTTTTTAAAACAATTTTAGCCATTTTACCCTGTTACTAAAAAATCAATGGTAATAGATGGCACAAACTATACATTTTGGAAATCCTTATGACTAGAAGGACAATATGGCATACTTTTCTATATGTTTGGAGCATTTGAAAGTTTTACCCCTTCGTAACCTTAAATTGGCCCCTATTGAAAAAGGAACACCGCGATTTAAGAGTACTAACTACCAAGCATTGATATAAAGGGTCCATACTAATTACCAAAGGTGTCAAACCTTTTCTGTAGTGGGGGATGAACTATTTTTGACCCCAGCTCTACTATAGTCGGGGACAGAATAAGGCGACCAATTGCGCATCTGACGTAATTTGACGGTGCAGAACAAATGTTGGCTGTGAAGAATTCTGTGAAGAATATTTAGAGCTTATTGAAACAGAAAGTTTACTTTCGTGAATTATTGTGTCCGTGCGTCGGAAACCCGACTCAAATAGGGCATGTTTTGACATTTTAAATCATATTTTGTTCGAACATGCCCCGCCCATATTACACATTCAAACCAATCACAGTCCGCGGCGTGCCGATTGACAATCCTTGACATACGCGCAATTGGGCGGCTAATTCTGTCCGTGACTATAGAGTGGAGTAGGCCTACCATTCACACTGGCAAACGCTGTCTGTCGCGACAAAAATATGAATGATAAAAAGATTACTTGTTTCGTTTTTTAGTTGCGCTTGTTCCCGTTTGTAAGTTTGCCTATTTTACCGAAAAAAATACAGGCCGATAAATATCCCATAAAATTGAGTCCGCTTTTCATACCAAAAATTAACAAAAATGTATTATTTGTAGTTGTGTGTTGATTTATTATAATTAATTTAGAAAAAAAATCATAAAAATCGATTCGTTGTCATGTATTTAATTCTTAAGTAAATTTTGTTAAATAGTGCAGGGTGATGAAAAATAAAATGCATAAGGAATTCCACAACCTGTTTATTTTAATCCATTAATTGCAAAAAAAATACTAATACAACATATTTTAACCTTATAACCTTTTTTTTTAAAAAAAAAAACCCTTAAATATCACCCTTCTAAAAATCGCACAAAAGTTGTTCATACTGTTATGACGTCTCGTAGGCGTCAAAGGTCAGAGATACCTTTCAAACACAAATAAATGAGCCTTGTGCACAACTGATCTAAATTTTATACAATATAACAGAATTTGGTATGTCCAAAACAACATTACATAAAATTACACACAATATTTAAGATTATACTTAATTGTAAACAAGAATGTCCACTAATCTCCACAAGCGTTGCAGTTCAACGATGATATGTCCTCATTTTTTTTTTTTTTTTTTTTGGTTTCCTTAGGGGGGGGGGGTTCCATGGTACCCCCCCCCCTTAGGCACCAACGTGAGTGAAAACACCTTAGGCACTTAAGTGTTAAGAGTACTAACTACCAAGCATTGATATAAAGGGTCCATACTAATTACCAAAGGTGTCAAACCTTTTCTGTAGTGGGGGATGAACTATGTTTGACCCCAGCTCTACTATAGTCGGGGACAGAATAAGGCGACCAATTGCGCATCTGACGTAATTTGACGGTGCAGAACAAATGTATGTCACGACCAAATGAATGATAAAAAGATTACTTGTTTCGTTTTTTAGTTGCGCTTGTTCCCGTTTGTAAGTTTGCCTATTTTACCGAAAAAAATACAGGCCGATAAATATCCCATAAAATTGAGTCCGCTTTTCATACCAAAAATTAACAAAAATGTATTATTTGTAGTTGTGTGTTGATTTATTATAATTAATTTAGAAAAAAAATCATAAAAATCGATTCGTTGTCATGTAATTAATTCTTAAGTAAATTTTGTTAAATAGTGCAGGGTGATGAAAAATAAAATGCATAAGGAATTCCACAACCTGTTTATTTTAATCCATTAGTTGCAAAAAAAAAATACTAATACAACATATTTTAACCTTATAACCTTTTTTTTTTTAAAAAAACCCTTAAATATCACCCTTCTAAAAATCGCACAAAAGTTTTTCATACTGTTATGACGTCTCGTAGGCGTCAAAGGTCAGAGATACCTTTCAAACACAAATAAATGAGCCTTGTGCACAAGTGATCTAAATTTTATTTAATATAACAGAATTTGGTATGTCCAAAACAACATTACATAAAATTACACACAATATTTAAGATTATACTTAATTGTAAACAAGAATGTCCACTAATCTCTACAAGCGTTGCAGTTCAACGATGATATGTCCTCACAGCGAAGACTTCCAAAATGACAGCATGCAAAGTCATGCTTATAAATCCTCAGGTAATATTCCCGGTAATATTCCATTGGAATCTTCTCAGTCCTGAAGATAACTTTTGTCCAGCAGTTCAAGACGACAAGGTTAAATAATTCCTTCGGCGACACTAATATTCCACAGTATATCAGTCCAAGATAATCACCACGATTTCTATCTGTCCACAATTTGGAATCCTATTTTGATTCCCAGCACTTTCGGCTTCAAAGACGACAGTAGAATAATTACAGCACTCTGCTCACATGAAATTGAAAATATAATAAATCCTGGCACTGTGTGAAGCATACATCTACCATTATTGTAGATAAAAACTAGCTATAACCATACTGTAACTGTATAGCTGATTACAACTGCTGACAAATCTTCTGGCCAAGTTCTCCTTCATATATACACAATATTTCATAAAGTTCCCAAGTCTTAAAAAAAGACATTACCACAGCAACATCATGCATAAACATAACCTTGCACTAGCTGACCAATTGAAATTCATCATCTGAATTACATCACTTGACATATATAACTCTATGGGGAAATTCCCTGATCTTACAATGTTTTGATCTCAAAGCATAAACAAGTTGACTCAATTTCCAAGTTTACATCTTGGGGGAATTCCCCACTTCCCCTATTGTGCAATTTAACAGGTGTACCTAGCAAAGCAAACTAGGGGTATTCCCCTTTCTCTCTTTTATAGTAAACAAAGTTCCCGTGAGAAATCTCTTCTCAAATAAAATTGAGAAAAAAAATAAAATACTATTTTCAATCACAAAATGGAGGCTATATAACAATACACTATTTCACTTTGATCGACCATATCTTCTGAACTGTATGTCCAATTTCGATCAAATAAAAAGTATTGACACTTAAGTGCATAAGGTGCATAAGGGGGGTCCAAGTGGACCCCTCTGAAAACCACTTTGCCGTTGGAATTCTTTACCAAAACTCTGCTCATGGATGGGGTACATCAATACAACCACATAACATGAAAAAATGAAAATCGGTTGTATCGATTCAAAATAGCGGCCCGAAAACCGACTTTTAAGACCCGCACAAAATTCTCCAGCCGAAAAAATTAAAAACCACTTTCCCAAAGGACTTTTCCCCTCGTGATATTTCAGTGTGCGTGTGATGAAAATACTGATTGCAGACTTTGCAGTGACGGACCATACCTATGTAATTTATCTCAAGTTCCTTATTCTACTTTGTTGTTTGATGGGTCTATCTCTTAATTTAAGATGTTTAAGAACTGGTCTACCGCTTTGTTTAATAACGGGTATTTCTCTTTGTTGGACTGGTTTACTTCTCAATTGTTGAAAAACAGGTCCTTCTCTGTGTTGAATTAGTCTCTCTCCTTCTTGAATGGGATTATTTTGTTGTTTCATAGGTTTGTATCTTTGCCTAATTGGTCTATTACTTTGTTTAATGGAATAGTCTCTCTGCCTAATCGGTCCATCTCTTTGCTCAAATAATTTCTTTCGTTGTTTAATAAGACCATCATTCAATTGCGCTGGTATTTCGGGGAGGTATGGCATAAGTGTTAGATCAGGGGCATTGTCTGGTACATGAGGTTTTTGAGTGGAAAGAGTCTTATCTGGAATTTTGGAGACTTCTTTGTCACCCACACCATCTGCTGTTTGTGTTTGTGTACCTTTAACCGGTATACATCGTAATGAGGATGGAGATGAATCGCGAGTCCCAGTTCCTCTCATTTCCTTATTGCCGTCACTAGACTTGATCCCAATCATAAGAAGCATGCTGTCAGTAAATGTCTCTAATTGCGCTGGTACCTCCGGAAGTACGGGGACCTCGTCTGGACCACATGGTGGTAAAGGAGAATTTTCATCTTGTTTTCCTCCTCCTGCTCCTTCTGCATCATCACCGTTTGCTTCTGTCCGTCCTTCACCTCCATCAACGCCGTTTCCCTTACCACCAGTGATTACCTTTGTTGTTTCTGTAGCATAATTTGGTACACAAGCAGCAGATGATTTGGAATGGTCACTATCCAAATCACTGGATTTTGCTCCAATAGCACGTAATACGATATTATTAGAGCTACTTAATTGCGCTCGTCATCTTGGAAAGATGATACGGTTCTTGTCACTGGTATACGTCTTGGAACACACGGGGTGGGTGTGGTATAAGGCAGTTATTTCAGAAACTTTGAAAAGGTTCCGTTGCTTCTTCGCCATCTTTTGGTTGTATCTGTGTATGGTCACATCTTCCTATTGGTCGGCTGTTTTGTTTACCTGTCCCTCTTCCAGGTTCTCCACCTTCCCCAAGAGAAAGTTGTCATCTTCGTCTGGTATTTCTGTAGCAGTAACGTGGACACAGCGTGAAACTTTTGATCTTTTCTTTTGAACATCACTGGCGGATCTCATTCCAATAGACTGTAATACACTGTCATAGATATATTGTAACTGTGCAGGGGTATCCTCTGGCGAGATGGTTCGTGGTCACTGAACCTAGGATATCATATGATATTACAAGGAGTTGATACTAAAAAGAGTATTGTATGGGACTTTTGAAGTCTCTTTTTGTCATTTTAACACGTCGTCATCGGTGTACTTGCTCCTTTTTCTGTCGCCTCTGGTTAATCTTATCTTCTCTGTCAACTTGTTCATCTTCTTCCCCTTGATCAGGAGCATCGTTTTCATCACCTGTATTTGCACGTTGCTTCCGTCGTAACCTGGGCACACACCGCAATGTCTTTATTGGTCTCTGGGTTAACATCACTTTCGGATCTTGCCCCAATCACTCGTAAGAAGCTGTATAGAATCTCTATATGAGCTGTATCTCTGGGAGAGAGGGGCGGTGACGGGTAATTCGGAGTTCAATGTCGGATTACACAAGCTGTGGCGGCGATAGGTAGTATCTGGAAGATCTTCATAATCACTATGTCGATACCTCCATTATCAGCGGTAAATCTACATATTTATACATGTTGTAATCTATTTCTTCGTATTCTTGTCCCTTCTTTGCCATATTCTTTTCAGTAAAGACATCATTCTCATCACTTGTACTTGTCACGGTGCTTCCATAGTAGGTTTTGGTACACACCGTAATGTCTTAACGGTTCGTGTCAACATCATGTAGATTCTTGCACCAAATGGTTCGTTAACACCATATGATTAGATTGAACTCAATTGAGCCGGTATCTCTGGAAGTGAGGGCCGAGTGACTGGTATTTCCGAGTATGGTATGCAGGTGTATGGGAGTGAGGTTGTTGACAGTGAATCACTTACTATTCCTGTTAATCGTTCAACAGAGGGCATACTATATACCCCTTTTCCACCACTTTCATACATCTACTTCTCCGCGTTGCGTATTGTCCATTGCCATTACCATCCTATGCCGAGGCGTTTGGTAAACACACGTGATGATTTGAACAAAACGCCTTCCGGTTCGTTAGACTTTACACCAATAGCACGTAGTACTCTATGGAACGTTAATCAATTGCCGCTGGTATCTTGGCAGAGGAGGGCTGGGTGGCAGGCAATTCAGAAGACCTCCTGGAAAACAAAGTTGTTGTCATTGTAAAGCGTATTGTCAGTAACTCCTTCATTACACATCATAATCATCACATTCATCATCCATTCCCGTGTGACTGGATTTCAGGTATTTTTTAAGGGAATACAGTGGATTGATGATGAACCATCGGAGGACTGGATCAGTCCATTGCTGTCACCAGTGTCTTCTGATCTTGCACCAATAATGGTTAATAGTTTGTTGGATATCGCTCTCAATTGAGCGGGTATCTCGGGCAGAGACGGCCGCGTTGGTCGTTACTTTGGTGTATTATTTGGTATGCAGGTAGTCCGTCGGCGAAATGGTGCTATCTTCACCTCCATTACCACCTACAGGCTTATCGTTTCTTTCTTTTCTCCATTTCCTCCAACTGTTTTACTTCTTGGCCCGTCTTCTGCAGTTTCCACTTTCGGCGCTTTCTTCGCAGCTTTCTTCTAGAGAGATTTCAAATGAAAAAAAAAAAAATCATGGAATAAATTTGAGTACATTACCTCAATGCCATTTTTTGGGTCTCAAACCATCGGTCTTTTTGGTCTCACGTGTATTTTGAAAATAGTATTACTTATAAGCTAGCATTTCCTCTTAAGAAAAAAAACAAAACTTCTTTGAAAAAATCTTCAGTGTGATTTAAAAACATACCTAAACTCATTCTCTCACCTTTAGAATGTTTCGGTTCTTTATTCACCAGATTTTGGCGTCCTCCAAATCTGTAAATGCTGGGACAGACATATTATTATTACAATTATATTTCTTTCCTATTTCCTGTGTTAAAGGGAAATTGCCCTTTCATGTGCCCTAATTACTACGTTAGGTATATGTTTCATGTCCTCTCACGTCCCTCCTTTGTAACCCTTAATCCGTTTTAGGATAACAAGGGTGTGAATATATGATGGATTTGATGAATGCTAATTCATTTCGCGAAACTTCACGACGGGTTGTATGTAACAGAATATGCAACAGAGAGCCCATCGCAAAAAAAAACAACAAAACAAACAAAACAAAACAAAACATAACCTTAGAATATGAAGAATTTCGCCCTTGCGTTGTTGCTCTTGTTATTGTTGCTGATGTTGTTATTATTATTATTATTATTATGTAAATTGTTCGCCCGCAGGCGGAGTGCCCATCTCTTTGTCTTTGGCATTTGGGCCAACACCCGCAATGGCATATCGGTTTTACATTCCAGCTATGCCGGTGTCATAAACTACCGTTTCCGCGTGACTGAGTGTCCCACCACGCATCTGTCTATTGTGTTCGCCACTGAGTGCTGTATGCATCGTTTTTTCTTCACTGTACCCAAATGGCCCGGTATACAAGGTCACGGTTTATTCCATACATGTTGCTATGGTAGCTAGGACACTCTCTCATGGGGGACACTAATTTCTTTACACCGGTATCCATTTACTCCTTGGTGAGAGAGGGCAACGGGGTAAAGTGCCTTGGTCAAAATGCGCAACAACCGATTGGCGACAGCGGGGCTCGAACCCACAACCTTATGAGGCGAAAGCTGATCCAAATGCACCACATTATTATTATTATTATTATTATTACATTTATCCGCCTACTAATGCCTTTGATGCATTTGATATTACTTATTTCATAGTTTTCAAAAGTCACAGATAAGATTTTTTCTTAATACTGTATCTTAAAACCTTACCTCCTTTTGTTCTTTTCATTCATGCTCTCGATTGGTATTTATGGCTAACAGGTGGTGAAGAATTCCACTGGAATGTATAGTCGAACTTGCAGTTTTTTCTTTGTTCTGATAGTGAAAAAAAAAACAGAACAGAAAAGTCACATGAAGACTTACCGCAGATGTTGTTATTTAATATTCTATAATTCAACCTTAATAAATATTTTAACGCAGATACACCGTGCCAAAACTGCACCGGAAATACATCAAAGAAAATAAGTAATCAACCTTTGGCGTTTTATCATCAATTTTGCAGCACTGGGTTTGAGGACAAAAGTAGGTGTACAGTTTCAGAATTCGGCAACCTTTGATAAATTTCATTTTGGAACAGCAACTTGCTAATTTATGGCTTCGATTTCTAGAAATCCATGTGTTACATAGAGAAATAAATGGGGTTAAAACAGCATGAGGAATAGAGTAAGCACTAAATATATACCAATATATGAAATCTAACATGCATTATAAAAATGTAGTTGAGCACAAGCGAGTACACATCAATGTAAGTATTAACACAGTGTGAATAAAGGACTTCATATCCATACAGCCCCAGCCCGTTACGATGGCATTACCTTTGTCTCTCTAAATTAATGCTTTTAATAATAAAAGTGACCTTTCGCCTGTTCACATCTTTTGTTCTAGGTGTAGACCATTGTACATATGGAATTATAGCCAATATTTTCGAATATGATTTAAGGCGCAATTTGAATACAATTCGCTTACATTTTTCCGAAAACCCAATCATTTCTTTGTTTTGTTTGGTGTTTGCATTGTTGGTTCCGATTTTTGTTTTTGTCTTTGTTTTTTTTTTGGGGGGGGTGGGGAAGGTGGGGTCTTCTGTCCAAGATTTATTCGTGCGTACAAGTGTAAGAAAAAATGGAACGAGTTATCGGCATTTAGTGCAAGCACGAACATTGTATTTTTTTGCATACATTATAAACTTTCTTTTTTCTATATCTTTGTTTTCGCTCTCAAAAACAAAATGAAGTTAACTATGTAATTAAGTTGGTTGCTTTGTAATCATCTATAACCGCCGAAGCTCTCAGATACGTATTCATCCACCCATGAATTTCGCGAAATTTCGTTTTGACTACCAAAAATTACCAATAACACATCAGTGAAACTAAATATACTATTGAAAAGATATCTCAAGTGTGGACCAGAAATATTTTGACCTATTCGCATAAATTACATTATACCTTCCCACCAACTCTGTATCATATGCTTTTCCGTTAACGATAAAGAGTTAATACGATATAGAGTAGGTGCGGAGGGTATAATGGTATTTACATTATACCTTCCCACCAACTCTGTATCATATGCTTTTCCGTTAACGATAAAGAGTTAATACGATATAGAGTAGGTGCGGAGGGTATAATGTAATTATGCCGCCAAAGCTTATCTTTGAAACCGAGTCAATACTCTTCATTCCTATATTGTGAACCATTAACCAAAATGCTACATTATTAAAGCGCGTCGCGCCCCCCCTTTATAATTCTGGGAAAAAAAGTTAGTTAGCTGGTACACTGTAAAAAAAAAAACAACCAGTGTTCAGAAACATGATGCGAAATAGTGTCTAGTTATTAAACATGTTATACATGTGAAATCTCTAAACAGTGTGAGTCAAATGCCTAAGCACTTACACTGAATGCCTATTAACATGGTGCAAATAGTTTTACATAGGTTTGTAACATCTAATAGGTGTTTTTTAATGTTCACTCTTTTATCAATTAGCTTCAATTTTGTTTAGTTAGCTGAAACTAAACGCTTCGTATGAGCCGGGAATAGTTAGTCAGATAGTCGAAAGTGTCGACCATGCATTTTCCTATTATATCTCATATTTAGATACTTTTTCAACTCTAGTAGATTTCAAAATAAGTGAGACCTCATTAAAGACACTATCAGTGTTTTAATCCGAAGAAATCAAATATTTGATTGCAGGAAATAGCTTAAAAGTGAAGGACAGGCCTGTAGAATTCTCATAAGTTACTTCTTCCAACTAAGAATTTGACGAAAGGAAGACAACGGCAGTGTTCAAAGATACGAATCTCCATTCAATACGTGTTGTAGGAAGTGTCCGAACGGACACTAATGCCTAAAATATCAGATTTTGTCCTTATTAGGGTGCTTCTGGTCCTATCATTTGTAGGGTATGTTAGATTCCTATACTTGTTCCAGACATGCAAAAATCTGATTTTTGATGATTTTTTCGATTTTCTGATTTAGCAAATCACTGATGTTTTAGGTCTGTATATTCACCGTGAGAGGTAAGAGGAATTATTTTAATGGCCACAGGTAAAAAGGTTTATGGTACTCATACAATGCATAGTAATGTAGCTAGTAAATAATGTTGCCCTAAAATACATTATTTCACATCTAAGAGAGCTTGGATGTCTTAGGATGAAAACACCAGCAATTATTTCATTAAACGTTTATTTGAACATAAATAACTTTTACATTGCAAAATATCATTCCTCATCACAACATTGAAGAAATAATACATTCTTATATCAATGCACACGTACACAACTAAGTTTTTATTTGGCTATTAAAAAATGGGCAAACCTTGTATTAAGAGATAGAGCAAAGCGGATTCATTCCGGTCAACCGTGGCATAATTTCTTTCTAATCAGTACAACTATGTCGACTGAATGCCTCCGATTTCCATAAGTCGATTTTGGTAAAAAGTGTTGTACCATGGACAATATTGTTTTGTAATGGCAACAAAGGCATAGTCTCCGGCTTGCCGGGGATTGTACCCCATTTCAATATTAGTATCCACCTATCGAAATATGCATGGAGTCTCACTTAATTTGAAATATACCATAGTCGCAAGTGAAAGTTCTGCCAACAGTTAATATCATTGTAAAAATATTGCGTCAATAGAAACGACTCGTATCTATTGGGTAAAATCATGTTGGTACAATCTTAATAGTCAAGTCGCATAAAAGCTTAGGTGTTAGCCCAAGATTTACTCAACTTTGATTTCGAGTTTACTCAACAGATGAGGGTTGTTCCTTTTTTAATTACATATTGAAGTTGACGAAATTCGTATTATAGAGTGTAATCTATTCGCTCTATTATATGTTTGGCTTGGACTTGTTAGAGGAGCATTTCGTGATATAGGCCTACAGCCTCACCCCACGTCTTACCTTGAAATGTTTATACACTGAAACTTTTGGTATAAATATATTCTATGTGCCTAATCTACGTGCAGATCGATCTACTCTAGCAGAAATTCTCTATGTTCAGTGGCCTAACCAGCGGGAGCAGGGGGAGAGCGCCCCTCTAAGAATCCTTGCCTTCCGCCAGCTCCCCAAATAAAATGACCGTTTGTACCGTGTCTATGGAGAAGGAACCCAAATTCGACCCTCAGAAAAAGCGTTGGCATTCCTTGTGCCCCCCCCCCCATTTGCAAAGGTCTGGTTACGCCACTGGTTATTTTGTATATTCGTAAAACGGACAGAATTTACGTTGCCTATCAATGCATTATGGGGCAGCGTGATATGAACTTTCACTCATAACATAAGCATGCACTGTCACGTGCTGAAAATTTGGAAATAACCTTTTCTTGAGCATGTGAACACGAAATGCCACCGTTACTCTATTATATTTCTTAAACTAAAATTAAAAAAAGGCATATCTCTATTTCCATCCTACTATAACAGCAGCTCCTTCAATTGTTGAAATGGTGAACAGTTTGAGCCGATTTCCCTTTCTGAATATGCCCATTTTGGGGAAGTATTTCATATACTGTGTGGACAAAATAGCACTAGTCCTTTTGGACAACAAAAAAAGTCTGTTCATGAATTCATGGGATTGTAACTCGCAGAGTACTATAGCGGAAGTGTAGGAAATACTCTATAACGTAAACTTAGATGACATGATTCTGAACGTTCCAAGGTTGCGAATTTATGAATATAAGAATTTAAAGGCTGACTCATAGATTTTCCGTTGAGGGCGCACTCAATTTCAAACAAATCATGTTTTTTGCATATACATAATGCTTGTCCATATACTAATCACTGTGTGAAATAACTAAGCTCAAATCGAATCCTTCATGTAGAAAATCACAACTTTGTTATAAAATTCCGGATCCGAAAATTTTGCTATCCTATGGCACTGTTATACTGTGCATAAATGTTTACTGCATGAAAACGAAAAATACGATTCATCTCTAACTTTGGAATTAAGCAAGCATCTTTAGTTCTAGATGACTATTTTTAATTACTACAAAAACAAAATTATATTTCGAAATCTCTGAGTCAGCCTTTTAATAAGTACAATGCTTTCCAAAACATCACTTCACACTAGCCACCCTATAACTTAGGAAGAAAAATAGGCATGCTATAATTTAAGCGATGTGACCCCAACAAGCAGGTAATTTATAGTACCCATTTTATAAACTTTCGACACAGATAACCAAAGACAGCATGCAGTATTTTTATACTATTTTGAATTTGAATAATTTCCTTGAAAATATAATTATACAACACAACAATCACTAATGTGTTAATTTTAATTTATTTTAAGATGATATAAGATAAAGTGATAAACACCTCATCAGAAAACTCCCTGCAATGTCAACATGTGTTGGGTAACAGCTCATATTTTCATCATAACTCTATGAACGCAAAACAAGAGTTTTCAACTCAAAATTTAAAGCAATATTATAACACGTGTTTAAAAAAACATTCGACAAAAATAGTCTATTTTTTCGGTGTAAAATCCTTTGCTTCCTTTCAGAAATTTCTAATTTTCCCCCATCCTTATTTGATGAGATTTCTCCGTTTGAAAGTTCATGCTTCCACTCTCGTTTACAAAGTCATGTTTCGTTTTGTATTCTTTCTTATCCTTCATATCCTACGCGGCGTAAATAATAACCCCTCCAGCAGCTTGTTGAGCAATTATTTCATAAAGTAGTTATATGCAATGCCACATATGCCAAACATGGGGACTGCACGAACAACATTTGTTATCTGCGAGTTCGTCAACGTGCAACCATGTCAACCGTACTCAACCGTAATTTTGTAGCAGAAAGAATGTTATTTACTTGAACTTAATTTAATTGACGTATTGCATCATGGGAATACACCCAAAACAGAAGTTCATCCGGAAAAGGAAATCGGCTCGAACAGACGAATGCTATTTGCCTAAAACTTCTGGAATTAAGAGCTTTGAATGACAATCTTTCGAATCAAATAAAAAACATGAAAATAATTCAGATTGCATAGTATACTTTTGGCTAAACCAACAGTAGCATGCATGTTTGAAAATAACTTACTCGCTATATTATACTCTCTACCATTTTCTGATGATTCGGGTTCCTCATTCTTGCTGTAATGGTTGCTGGTCAACAATTTGTTAAGTATGCCATTGGAAAGAGAAGCAGAGCTAACAATTCTATTTTCTGCTGAAAAAAAATAAACAAAAATGTTCAAATAGTTTTAAACTACTTAATTATAGGACAGTTTAGCGTAATCGTAAGACCTGGAACGACTGTAAGGCGAGTCAAAACAAACAAACAATAAAAATAATAATAAATGAATAAAATGGAACCCGAACAAGTACGTGTTTACTATAGATGTGACATCATTCCACGCGTTAAATAAAGATATTCCAATAATAATCAAATATAATTGGGTACCTTACCACTCCTTATATTTTGGTTTATTGAATCAACTCTAGCATTCGGTCGCTGAATCGTTGAACCTCGCCTTGATGAACCTCGAAGATAAAAGCAAATAATAACATCATCAGATTGTACCTGTGTAACTCTAATGGTCGGAACCTAGACAAACTATACTTGTTTAATCCTTATATTCGAAACCAATGCATTGGTATACATTTGAACACAATTTGGCTTGATTTCAAATTTACCCCTATACCTATTTTACCCCCTTATTTTTACAATGCTCCCCTACATTTTTTTTCAGGTAGGGATGCCCCGATTTCCGAACTTTGGGGGCTTTGGAACGGATTTTGTCTCCGAAAGTAGGGGCTTGGGAACTGAAATTTTGAGAAATTTGCAGGCTTGGGAACTGAAATTTGGCTAAAATTAAGCTTCTGAGGCCAACATTTTCAGAAAAGGGGACCTTAAGAACTGAATTATGCTCTGAACTGGGGGTCTTGGGAACTGCTGGAGAGACGCGAAAAGGGGGGTTTTAAGGGCCGCACATACCCGTACCTCTTTCCAATGTCAGTGCCCCCCGGGTACATTTCCTAAAGGTTGGCCCCAAAGCTTATAATTCAGCACCCTGACCCTTCAAACTATAGAAAACATCTTCAAACCTTCTTCCTCGGTAATAGGATCCTCATTTTTGACCCCACTAATATCGAGTGCCAGAAATTTTAGTTAAACACGAGTATTTGCAAGCTGAGCCTCTACTGCATACATTACATATGACGGTTACAATATCTAACTTTTGTGGTGGAAAATAATCCCCATTGGCAACGGCATAACCACCCCTTAAGTTGTCCACAGTTCTAAATTAAACACGGGCTATGGTATGTGAGGTCAAGGGTCATAAAGTCCCTACAGGCAATCTTTTAAAATAGTTCAATCAAGCTTAAACATAAATATATACAAAATTATCACCACAATGCTTTTAGCATTAATATGTATTTTATAGCTACTTTGATCAGTTTTGGAGTTATCGGTCAGAAGAGTCTAATGTAACCAAATGTCACGATCAAAGTTAACGACCTTTATGACCTCAACGACCTTTGATTAAAATGAAAATTGATTAAAATCGCTATTTCGGATTATTTCAAGTATTCCATATTTTCTATAACAAAGTTATTCAGAAAATAATCAAATAAAGTGCGTGGCCTTAACCACTCCTTGTATTGGTGGTTTTATTGAATCAACTCTTGGCATTGCGTGCCGCAGGTTATTTTGTTATGGTATAATAGAACAAATACTACATGGGTTAGAGGGAAAATTGAACACACTACGTTCCCAAGCTACTGGCTACGCGTCTGTCTCCCCGAACCCTCCGTAGCCAATACCCTCGGAAAATAGTGTACCCTTTTTCCCCCGATATAAACCATGTTATTTGTTTTATTTCACCTCATTGTGACTCTTGGAACGAGATTGCAAGAGGATTTTTTCCCAATAGGGATCTGGCACTTACAGGCCCTAATGAAATAGCATGATTAGTGCATGAATATACCATGATGTGTAGTAAAATTGGATCATTTTGATAGTGATATTGAAGCACTAAGCAAGATTGTTATATTAGCAGATAAACTAATACAATGCTTTATCATAACATGAAATTACATATATTGCATTTATTTCACAGATATGACTTAGTTAAACCTGGAGGTACATACATTTTGGACACGTTTTTCGTGTTTTCAGGGGACGAACTCGCTGAGCTGGTCGCTGGGGCCTCTTCTGTCTTATCCCTTGTCTCCTGAAAGTTCGCTCTGGAATATTTTAAAACGTGTAACAATATAAATTGTCAAATTCAAGTAAAAAAAAATCCGTAATAAAAGAAACGTCAGGTGTTTCTCTGTATACATGTAGCAAATTACATTAAAAAGGGTAAACAAAAACAATGCTCCACCATGCATATATGATTGATGTTCTTATAAAGTACGCTATCGATATTGTCAACTTTGATCCTTTTGTTGGTACATCAAATGAAACTCCCTATATTAACTTTTTTGAAGTGTGGCTGACACAATAAGCACACAGGAGAGAGCGCAGTTAACTGTGGGTATACATAAGGTGAGGGCGTATTTGGGTAACTCGGAAAATACAAACGATCAGTCGGGTGTAGAGTGTCTGCCATACTACAACAATATTAATGCTCTTATTAGTGAAAGTTTCATCTTATTGAGCTACAAATTCATTGTGTTTTTCTTTCTTATTAAAAATTGATCGTTTTTGTGATTTTGTAGCCAAAATTCAAATTCCCCTATATACTTTTGTACACAAAATAGATTTCCTCAAATTTTGGAAAGGCGCCGTGCATTGTGGGCCCCAAGTTCTAGGGGGTTCAGTATGGAAAATTTATGGGGGGGTTGCACCCCCTTCGCGTTAGACGTGTTACAAAAAATAGCCTGGTAAGACAAGGGTTAAATAAATATATGGTAAAATAAGGATATATGTATATTTACGCTAAATATGTTTGTATTATGGTTTACTTTTATGGGGTAATGCCAACAAAGTATATCTTGAAAAGGTACATAAATTACAAAAACGTGCTTTAAGAAATATTTCAAACAGCTCGTATTTATCGCCTTCAAAACCATTGTTCAAAAGGTTTAATGTATTGGACATTTTTTAATATGTACAAAAAGGAAATAGGGATTTTCATGTTCAAATACAACAATAATATGCTCCCACATTCATTTGATGGAATGTTTACTAATCATAAGTCAAATCATAACTATGATACTAGAAATAAATGCGATTTCCAGCTTCATATGTTTCGTACAAAAACTGTTTTAAATTCAGGCCCAAAAATTTGGAATGAACTGCCAAGGCCTGTTAAAGATTCAAAAACAATCAACCAATTTAAAAGGAAATTAGTTCATATTTTGAATTCGTAATCTCTAAAAATTGTTGTTTTGCATTAAATTGCTATCATTTAGACCTCTAGTTACTTATTGGTATTTTCTTTTAAAAATCGCTTGTTGTCACTAGGACTAAATCATTTGTACTTTTACTGCTTGCAATGCTTGTGTTATGTTTATGTAACTGTTTTGTATTTATGTAATTGTTGATTTATAGTCAAGGTGGTACAAAATGTCTTACAGGCGTTTGCTTTCTTTTGTACCTCCTCCATCTGATGTATGTATGTATTTTTAATTGTTTTGATGGAAATAAATTTGAACATTGAATATTGAATATTGAATATTGTATTTTTAGTAGTAGTAGTAGTAGTTATAGAATAATAGTAGCAGCAGCAACAGCATTAGGCCCAGTAAAGATTCACTTCATAGAGTATGATAGTCTCATGAGATATACACTGCTGCTCATAAAGTTGGAATATTTTTTTCAGAGCCAATCTTAAAAATGTATTTCTATTTAAGCGCCCCAGTAATCATATATTAGAATAGGTGAATGATTATATAATGAGTCCACACTATCCAGGTGAAGTGAATCCATGCATAATTTTGAATTACGTAACAATGCCTTTTGTTGGGAGCTATAAAATGTCAGACGTCTGTTGTTTGTTCCTTGTCCCTGCTCCAAGCCTTTGTGCAAGGAGCCCATTTTTTCAAAGTTGGTTGTTACCTCTTCAACAAAAACTGACCCAGAGGTTTCCTAGACTATGCCTCGTCCAATGGTATTGTCAATACGCCGAAAAGTACTGGCACCCCGACGGGAAGGGTAAAAACAAGCCAGAGTCGCTGATTTCCTCGGAATATCGCAGAGAACGGTCTGTAAAATCCTCAGACACCATCGAGAGGTGGGTAATTTGAAGCCACGGAAATCTTCAGGACGACCACGATTGACTACCAGACGATATGATCGCAGACTGCTTAATCTGTGCCTTAGAGCCTGAAAAATGCCAACGAGTCGTCTTCATCGTTTGTGGAGAAGACACTATGGAATCAACGCTTCCCTCCAAACTGTAGATCGGAGATTGCTTCAACATGGTTACCGAGCAAGACGAATGACCAAATATCTACGCCCAACTGTTCACCAGAGTTGATCGACTTCGCTGGGCTATAGGGAGCACAGAAGATTACAGCTCAGACACTGGCGTAATGTTGTGTTTATTGGCGAGAGCCGCTACATCCTTGATCATCTAGATGGAAGACAAAAGGTTCTGTTATTACGTGGTTAGAATCCTCCGAGATGACCCGATTTAGAAATAACTCAAGGTGGTGCGGCTCAGTGATGGTGGGCTGGTATTCATTATGTTGGAAAAATCTCACTGGTGCTGCTCCCAGATAGAAACGTGAACGCCGTCGTGTACCTGGACATTCTGGAAAACCACTGTCTGCCACGTGTAACAAGGGTTTATGTAAACAATTTTCGGCTGCAAGACGACAATGTTACGCCGCACAGGGCCGCTGTAGTGAGATAATTTCTTGAGGCAGAGGGGGTGGTGCTGATACCATGGCCTGCTTGCTTCCCTGATTTGAACCGTATCGAGCGTGCGTGATTCCTTCCGAGCCATCAATTAAAGGGACAATCTTCCTCAAACACTACAGGAGCAAGCTACGGTAAGCTGCGAATTGCAATTGTCGTATTCGTCGGCAAATTTTCAGCATGTTGACAATTTTGTGACCACAAACAAAATCGTTACAAATTTGTTCAGATTTCGTTGGAAACCGCAATCCTCATTTCCTTGACGCTTCCATGTCGTGCGATTTACTGCGATAACCGTGTTTAGTCGTTTTGAGGTCGTCGCTATCCGTTGGGTCTTTGCCGCTACTATGAGAGCAGGCCTTTAAGCTGCGACCTGCAATTTTGAATTTGCCGCCAATCATCGTGTGATGCCCTCAAGTGTCGCTGATGAATCCGGTAGCGACCACAGACGGCCGAAAATATCCGTCGCGTCCGTCGGAATATTTTCAGCATATTGAAAATTTTGTGACGGCAAACAATTCGTTGTAATTCCGTTCAGATTTCGTTAGAAAAAAAAAAAAAAAAAAAAAGTCGAGTTTGCTCATGTTGAGAAAAAAATCATGTCGAGTTTGCTCATGTTGAGAAAAAAATCATGTCCAGTTTGCTCATGTTGAGAAAAAAATCATGTCCAGTTTGCACATGTTGAAAAAAATCATTTCCAGTTTTTTAAAACTCGGCATGATTTATTCTGGACATGATTTATTCTGGACATGATTTATGAAACTCGGCACATAGAGTTCAAACTGGATAGGCAGCGCTGTAGACTCGACATATAGCGGGGTAAACTCGATATACAGCGCATGAAACTCGCCATGATTTGATACGTGGAGCGTGCCATATGGCCTGCTTGCTTCCCTGATTTGAACCGTATCGAGCGTGCGTGATTCCTTAGGCCGAGCCATCAATTAAAGGGACAATCTTCCTCAAACACTACAGGAGCAAGCTACGGTAAGCTGCGAATTGCAATTGTCGTATTCGTCGGCAAATTTTCAGCATGTTGACAATTTTGTGACCACAAACAAAATCGTTACAAATTTGTTCAGATTTCGTTGGAAACCGCAATCCTCATTTCCTTGACGCTTCCATGTCGTGCGATTTACTGCGATAACCGTGTTTAGTCGTTTTGAGGTCGTCGCTATCCGTTGGGTCTTTGCCGCTACTATGAGAGCAGGCCTTTAAGCTGCGACCTGCAATTTTGAATTTGCCGCCAATCATCGTGTGATGCCCTCAAGTGTCGCTGATGAATCCGGTAGCGACCACAGACGGCCGAAAATATCCGTCGCGTCCGTCGGAATATTTTCAGCATATTGAAAATTTTGTGACGGCAAACAATTCGTTGTAATTCCGTTCAGATTTCGTTAGAAAAAAAAAAAAAAAAAAAAAGTCGAGTTTGCTCATGTTGAGAAAAAAATCATGTCGAGTTTGCTCATGTTGAGAAAAAAATCATGTCCAGTTTGCTCATGTTGAGAAAAAAATCATGTCCAGTTTGCACATGTTGAAAAAAATCATTTCCAGTTTTTTAAAACTCGGCATGATTTATTCTGGACATGATTTATTCTGGACATGATTTATGAAACTCGGCACATAGAGTTCAAACTGGATAGGCAGCGCTGTAGACTCGACATATAGCGGGGTAAACTCGATATACAGCGCATGAAACTCGCCATGATTTGATACGTGGAGCGTGCCATATGGCCTGCTTGCTTCCCTGATTTGAACCGTATCGAGCGTGCGTGATTCCTTAGGCCGAGCCATCATTACAGGGACACTCTCCTCAACACTACAGGAGCAAGCTACGGTAAGCTGCGAATTGCAATTGTCGTATTCGTCGGCAAATTTTCAGCATGTTGGACCATTTTGGGTGACGCACAAACGACTTGTTGTCAATTTGTTTCGATTTCGTTGGAAACCGCAATCCTCATTTCCTTACCGCGTCCATGCCGTCGGATTTAACTGCGATACCTTGTTTAGTCGTTTTGAAGTTCGTCGCTATCCGTTGGGTCTTTGACGCTACTAAGAGCCGGCCTTTAAGAGATCTCTGGGCGACCTGCAATTTTGAATTTGTCGCCATCATACGTGTGATGCCTCTTGTCGCTGATGAATCCGGTAGCGACCATCAGACGCCGAAATTGTATCCGTCGCGTTCCTTCGGAATATTTTCAGCCATATTGGAAATTTTTGTGATGACGGCAAACAATTTCGTTGTATTCCGTTCAGAATTTTCGTTGGGGGACCCCAACCTGAATTTTCTTTGACATTTCCATGACTACGAGGCCGTCTCTACACCGTTTTGAGAGACTTTTGGGAGCTCGTCAACAAATTTCGGTTGGCAGTCGTTTGTCCAACGACCATTGACGACACAACAACGGCAAGTGACGCCATCACATCCTCGAACCCGGACGAAACATATTGGGCAAGTTCGAAATTGTAACGAATTGTTGTCGGGTTCCGTCAGACATCGTCCACTTACCGCCGCACACACGTCCGATTTTGTTCGCTAGACTCCTTCCCTGCAGCAGCCATTCATCCCTTGCCGTCGCGTTGTTGCTGAAGGTCGTTTCCACCCGTCAGCGAATCTTAGTTTTCCCCTTTTGCCGTTGCTTTGTCGCCCATAATTTTGAGATTTTCACGTCCATCGCCTTTCGTCGGTTATCTGCCGCTACTATGTGAACCCGCCTTTAAATGGTGCCGAATTGTACACCGTGATTTTGAAAAACAGAACGTTAGCTTATAACAGCGGTCCCTAGTTTAGAGTTCCAGACCGAGTGTCTATATAGCGGACATTGCCGTTTTTCCGGGGTTGTAAATGTCCAGTCCAGTCTTGAGGATGTCCTATTCGTGGGGGTTACACCAATATGTTAGCAATAAAAATAGTGTGTTCAAATGTATAAAAGCTTAGGAAAGGATTTCTCAATTTTTTAAATAATTATTATATTGATATTGATTTTATTTGAAGGCTTTGACTTCATCATTTCTGAATCCGGGGCTCAGAGCATCATATTCAATTTTGATAGACCTATACAGTTTTATTCAAAGAATTTCTAACTTTTATGAACTTGTTTTATTTTTGTGCAATTTATGTACCTTCTTCGCTGGATTCATCAGGCAATACGACAGCTGCAAGAGCGAACATGTATATGAACACCAGTGGAAATAATCTGGATAAACGCATAATGACACCAGCAACTCGAGGTAGAAACGTCTCCTTTTGGATTAAAATAAATACAGAAAACACGCAGAAAAATATGAGAGATGATAGTTGGTCTCGCAAAATGATACTTCTTACAGGAAGCTTTTCATATAAACAATCGTAGTCTGAATCATCCAGTCGTTTAGCGTTCACACACAACCTTAATTTCTTTGACATTTCCATGACATACGAGGCCGTCTCTACCCGTTTTGAGAGACTTTTGAGCTCGTCACAATTTCGTTGGTAGTCGTTGTCAACGACCATTGACGACAAAACAACGGCAAGTGACGCCACATCTCGAACCCTGACGACACATAGTGGCAAGTGACGAAATTGTAACGAATTTGTTGTCGGGTTCCGTCGAGACATCGTCACTTACCGCCCATACAACGTCCGATTTTGTTCGCTAGACTCCGTTCCCTGCAGCAGCCCCCGGTGGGCTCACTCAATCTGTGATACTGACCGTAATGATCGTTACCAAAATCGCGGACAAATATGGCACGCGAGAGCGAACATAAGATGTGAACCCCTGTTGTAATACAGTTTTTGCGTCCAATCATGTATCACAAATACATATCCAATGGGATAGAACCACCATACGATGGGGAACCATTGTCATTAACCAAAAAAAAAAAAAAAAAAAAGACCACAGACGGCCGAAAATATCCGTCGCGTCCGTCGGAATATTTTCAGCATATTGAAAATTTTGTGACGGCAAAACAATTCGTTGTAATTCCGTTCAGATTTCGTTAGAGACCCCAACCTTAATTTCTTTGACATTTCCATGACATACGAGGCCGTCTCTACCCGTTTTGAGAGACTTTTGAGCTCGTCACAATTTCGTTGGTAGTCGTTGTCAACGACCGTTGACGACAAAACAACGGCAAGTGACGCCACATCTCGAACCCTGACGACACATAGTGGCAAGTGACGAAATTGTAACGAATTTGTTGTCGGGTTCCGTCGAGACATCGTCACTTACCGCCCATACAACGTCCGATTTTGTTCGCTAGACTCCGTTCCCTGCAGCAGCCATTCATCCCTTGCCGTCGCGTTGTTGCTGAAGGTCGTTTCCACCCGTCAGCGAATCTTAGTTTTCCCCTTTTGCCGTTGCTTTGTCGCCCATAATTTTGAGATTTTCACGTCCATCGCCTTTCGTCGGTTATCTGCCGCTACTATGTGAACCCGCCTTTAAATGGTGCAAGAATTTACACCGTGCTTTTGAAAAACAGAACGTTAGGCATTATAACAGCGTCCCTAGATTTAGAGTTCACAGACCGAGTGTACTATATAATACGGACATTGCCTTTTTCCGGAGGGTTAAATGGTCAAGTCCAGTATTGGTGATGTCTATTCGTTGTTACAACAATATGTTAGACAATAAAAATAGTGTGTTCAAATGTATAAAAGCTTAGGAAAGGATTTCTCAATTTTTTAAATAATTATTATATTGATATTGATTTTATTTGAAGGCTTTGACTTCATCATTTCTGAATCCGGGGCTCAGAGCATCATATTCAATTTTGATAGACCTATACAGTTTTATTCAAAGAATTTCTAACTTTTATGAACTTGTTTTATTTTTGTGCAATTTATGTACCTTCTTCGCTGGATTCATCAGGCAATACGACAGCTGCAAGAGCGAACATGTATATGAACACCAGTGGAAATAATCTGGATAAACGCATAATGACACCAGCAACTCGAGGTAGAAACGTCTCCTTTTGGATTAAAATAAATACAGAAAACACGCAGAAAAATATGAGAGATGATAGTTGGTCTCGCAAAATGATACTTCTTACAGGAAGCTTTTCATATAAACAATCGTAGTCTGAATCATCCAGTCGTTTAGCGTTCACACACAATCTTACGTAAGCTTTTAAAGAGTATGATTCGCATATTCGTAAGTAAGAGCGACAAAGGCGACTCATGGACCTTTACAATTACAGAAGTAAAATTCCTTTATTCCAGAAACGTTATAGGTCTAAGCATATCTTCTGTCATTGTAGTTAACATGTGATTGAGGTCCAAGGTGCATTATTGTTTATTTTCATGAAATGCTCCGGGAAATGCAACTTTGCACTTGAGTGGACGCGGTCTTTCTATTCTCGTTTGTGGATGGGGGGGGGGGCACTCAGTTAACCATGTTATGAATTTCTCAATGAAATTGTTACCACACTTGAAGGGTCATATGACTATAATAAGCAATAAAATGGTAATTACATAAAGTGTTTTACCAATGAACTATTCCTCCGAATTATGGAATGCATATTATTGTGATTATTTACTATGACATATTTTTGGTAGGTGCCATTATTTGCCGCCTAACTTTCCCATACTGAATTTTATATTTATTTGTTATCACATTAAAATGAAAATATGTTTGATGGTTTTAATAATTTGAATACGAGTCCGAAATTGTTATCGTCTGCCGTAAAACTCGAATTTTGCGGGGCCCTAGAACCCCCCCCCCCCCTTTGTTCCACTCAAAGATAATCTTGTCAACTTGAAAATTGTGAATTTGACTGATCAGTCACGCATGGAAGAATGTGAGAAGGGAAAATGCGGGTAACGTTGGTCTCGTCTGTGCATTAAAAAAACATGAGGATATTTCTAGAAAATTGCGCCCCATTTTTTTAGAAACATATTTTTTTGTATAATCAGAATGCTTGCCCTATTGAACATGTATGATCTTTTCTGTTGGTTTGTCCAATAAACCGTAAAAGGTTTTTGGTCATGTTGGTAAGTGTTCTAAAACCAAACAAGTGCAAATTAATAGAAATTTGTGCATGTAGCCAGCTTATCAACAACGTTAATATGCACAATATGAACCATATCGCCTATGTAGCAAAAGGGTGTCTCAGAAAGAACGTTATCCCCCCATAAACGGGGGCCATTTGACTACTTCTTCATCGTATCCTGTTTAGCTTTATATTATGAAAATATGTAGTTTTGGTGAACATATGGTGAAAACAAGAAAGAAACGGTTAAAAAATAACCAACATGAGGTATGTATACCCGAAAAATGATGGCAAACGTCCTTTGTCCACGGCTAGACACTTAGCAGAGGAAACCATGGTCCAATATCCCGACCTAAAATGGGGGTTTTTTAAGACCCTCCTGGCCAATTATACTCTCAAATTTCAAGGTCCGTTGCTGGCTGTTTTAGTAGTTTTATTGGTTCAGTGTCAGTACGCACGCAGCATTAATTGCGGCTGAATCGTTCCTGTCGTTGACGATCATATCTTCCTCTCCTGGACTTCTTTAGGATCTTGCCATGCTCCAGAATTTTATCTCTGTTCTCCTTGATTGCCATTTAACTGGGACCCTACTTTGAGGGAAAACGTATATACCTATTCACTGATAACGATGGTCCATTCCCCAAGAGTTCAGTAGAATAGGCCATTGTAGGAGTATGCCCCCAATGCCCAATTATTTTGGAAGTGCACTTTAAAAACCAAATTCATAACACATGATGGAGACGGTGAGGGGATATAGTCCACTTATCTGCAGAACAATTAAGTGATGTTTCAGGTGCTCTTAGGCATTACAATGCGAACAATTAATTAAATGTAGAACTTTATGTGGGCCCAAATCCATAAAGAATTACAATGTACTGTTTCTCTACTATGTAGCCGTGGACAAAGAATGTTGCCTCATTTTAGGGAATAGTCATTGTTTGTGGTTTTTTTTTTATAATACGTTTCTTTCTTGTTTTCACCGTAATGTTCAAAGAGTTATATATTTTCATAATCGAAAGCTAAACAAGGATAGAATTGATTACGGTAAGGCAAAATGGCGCGTTTTCCATTTTCTGGAGGGTAACGTTTCTTCTGAGACACCCTGTTGCCAACTATTTAATTCGTACTACGCAGATCCCAGTGATTCAGACCAGGTCATAAATACAAATTAGGAATGTGGCTTTGACAAGACGTAGCAAGGGGATGATCGCAGTGGACCACCCATTCCGTATCTTGATTATGAATATCCGTCGTTAAAAGATATCTTAAATTGAAAATAAAATGTTAAAAACTCACCTCCTTATCTCTGGTAAGACCATGGCTATTTTATTCACGTCCTATCATGTCTATTCGTCCTAGAGTGATCGTTGCAAACTGCTCTTTAAATATTTTCCTGAATCCATTTCCACTTCGTCTTTTAATTATTTTTGCCATTTAACTCTTTTGGGGAGAACAGTCCTTCCTGGCACTTCATGTAAATCCAGCTGTAGATGTTATAGAGGAAGTTATAGCGATTGACTGCAGCAGTGCGGTGTCTAAACAAGGTTAATGTTTCGTTGACATCGAGCTGAAAGGTTCTTGTATAGGGATGTGGCTTTATTTCAGTCAAATTCACTTGACAAGTCTACAAATATATTCGTATTAGCTTAAAAAATGTTCCTTAAAATTTTTGTGCAAATAACGCAGGAAGAAGTTACAAATTGTATTGTATTAGCATTTTACCAGCAATCTTATGGAATTCAGGAGCGCATTCGAAAGTTTACAATAGCATGGAGATTCAAATACAAATAAAACCAAATAGAAATATAAGGTGCATCATGCCAAATAATTTACGGGCGCACTTCAAATGAATGCTCCATTACAATAAACATCTTTACATGGGCTCTGCTTCTATCATCAACGAGTCGACGTGATCTTGGCGTTCTTGTTGTCTTCCAAATTACGTAGTGAGCGCGAACAGGAGTTGTAGTAAGAGGCGAGTAAGAGGACGGTAGTGGAGTTTAGTACAAAACACAATATTACGAGCTATTACGGAATAATTGCGTAATATATTATTGAAACTTTATTTTATTCTGTATAAATGGTTAGACGTTGAAAAAGATTTTTTTGTCGCAGAACTGGGTTCATTTTTGAACATAAAGTAACAAAATATTTAGTGCAATAGACAATTTTACGGAATAAAGCGTAATCAATATTTTTGAGAGAAAGCCATCCAGTCGTCACCTGTAAGGCCCTCCTTTTGGGGAAGGTATGTAGACGACACCCTGGTAGTTCTCAAGCGTGCCGACATTGACACCTTCACACAACATCTTAATAGTGTGAACTCGGCTATCCAGTTCACGTTTGAAAGGTAAAAAGACGGCAAACTTCCTATGTTGGACAACCCTCATGCAACGCAGCCAGATGGCTCCATCAAGTGACTGTGTATCAAAAGCCTACTCATACCAACCAATACCTGTCTTTTGAGTCCCATCACCACTCCAGCATAAACTCTCTGTTGTCCGTACGATTTAATACACATAGCCGGACACATGATCACAGAAGATGAAGATAAGAATCTTGGAAAAAGACAGTATCAAGATTCTCTCAAAATGTGTGGCTATGCTGATGGGAATTGGGACTTTATGTTACCTGCCTACAACACTAAACTGCCCAGACAACCGAATCCAGGGACAAGGCCACCTGTTGGCAGTATTGTCCAGGTGCCCTATGACGCGGAGCATCTGAAGCACTTCGTAGGATTTTTACTACAAGGGGTTTGTCTGTTTATTTAAAACCCAGCAACACTCTTAGATCAGCTTTGGCTGCAACCCATTAACAAAATCCCCCCCGGGCCAATGCCTGTGGACTGTGTATCATGTTAATTGTATGGATTGCAATGAATCCTCTGTTGGGATCAGCTAGACCACTGACACCAGAATTTCTGAACACCGCAGGCCTAGCACCACCACCTCGCCTGTTGGAGACCAACCAAAAAGCAGGTCATAGCACCGATTAGGGAAGGGTTGCTATATTGGATAAGGAAACGGATTGGTTTCGAGAGGCGTAAGGATCCCTATTCATCGGAACACACAGGATCAACCTCAGCAAAGACCAGGGGCGCCACAAGCTACCCAGGGGTACAACCTCTTTTATTGATTCAGAGGATGTTGGCACGCTCCACGTATCAAATCATTGCGAGTTTTCCCTCGCATGTCGAGTTTCATGCGTTGTATATCGAATTTTATTATTTTTTAAACATTTGGCTAAAATACATCAAGAAATAATATCCAAATAAAAGCAATGAAGAACATAAAAATAAAGGTGGCACAGTAGGCTAGCCTGGTGAAGTCAGAACAAACAATCGCTGTCACCAGAGGGGTATGACTCCACCAAACCCACTTAGCCACACACAAATACATACATTACATGTAATATTGCACACACCGGTATTTCACACTCTGGACTGGGCCCTTCGAGTCTGTATACCCACAAACACACACGCACACACACACACACATGCGCACACACCACACACACACGCACACACATCCAACACATGCTCATACTCACAGACTGGAATTTGGCACTGAGGGGGAAGCCAGAAACTTGTAAATGAAAGGGTGTTTCCATAAGGTGACGCCACCCCCTCCGACACCTTCCCGACAACCCCACGAATTCCGGAACCTTAACGGAATACTCCACATAAACCGTGTGTTATTCGCTAAGGTCCGTTCAGGCATCCGAGCCCATAGGGCGCCAGAAAAGCCGTCCAGAACAGGCGTCAACCCTATGGCAAACACCCTAATGAAATACATTATAAAATAACAATTATAAATTGCAACTATATTTGTGATAAGTTCCATCTCTTCATACTCAATTTGTTTACAATACTTTTTGAGTTGTTTTTTAAAAGAATGCTGCCTGTTGAGAATGAAATATTCTAATTGATTTGGAACCCCAGACCACCAGGAGTGAAATTAACAGATATACAATGCCTGAAACTGTCCGTTTTTGGTGTGATATGGTGGTTAAAAGAAGATCCTCAGTATGACGGCTATTAATTGACCAATTACTGAAATCAAATGTACCTACATTGGTAATACAACTACATCAAGCAGATAAATTTCTACGTTATTCAATCCATTAGATTAAGCTGCTGTAAACGCTCCCTGTATGTAACGGATTGTTCCCCCTTTTTTGACCCAAAAAGTATTTACCTTGCCCGTTTTGAATGTTTTCCAAACAATGTTTATGTGATTCTTGCGATATAAAAACCAGCAGGAGACAAAACTCAATAAATGGGCAGACAAGTGACGTACAATGGAGAAGATATTTTGGTCCCTGCTTGCCAACAACAGTTTCTGAGAAACCCTAACTATTTATTGCACTTTTGGTAACAATAGAAACGTTTTCATTCCAAGTAAGGTCACAGCAATTTTGAACTCCAAGAAGGCGGGACGTGGACTTGGGAACTGAGTTATGACACAAAAATAGGTTGCAGGTGGTTTATTTTTACGACGTGAGATAACATGACTTGGCATTTCTGTGGATTCAGTTGAAGAGCATTGTTTCTGACAACCAATTTAGAGTGGACAGTCCTTTTTTGAAGTATGGCATCTCCATAATCAATCATTTATGACAACGAAATAAAAAAGTATCGTCTGCGTTTTGAACAATTTTTGAATGGAGATGAGATGGAGATCATTGATATTAGCTATTGGACAGTAGCGGCCCCATACTGAACCTTGAGAACGCCCCCTATAATGTCGAGTTTACAAGCGCTGCCTATCCAGTTTGAACTCTATGTTGCCGAGTTTCATAAATCAGGTCCAGAATAAATCATGCCGAGATTTTAAAAAACGGACCATGATTTTTTTTTCAACATTGCAAACTGACATGATTTTTTCTCAACAAGAAGCAAACTCACATGATTTTGAAACTCGGCCGATTTTTTTTTCCTGACATGAGAAAACACTGGACACGATTTATGTCAAACTCACCATTAGAGAGCAAAACCAAAACCCGATGTATAGAGGGTAAACTTGGACAATGCGCTGTAAACTCGACATATAACGCTGCACACTCGACAATGGCTAGGAAAACTCGATACACAGCGCAGGAAACCTCGACATGCGCGGGAAAAACTCGCCATGATTTTGATACGTGGAGCGTGCCATACGAGGAAGTCATGGTGACCTAGTTACAGTTTGATGACCTCTGATCAATAAATCAATCCCTTCACTACAATCCCATCAGTAATTATAGAATAAAAGGAGAAGTTTACTCTCTGAGGCTCTCAGTGCAGCCACCTATACCCGATCCGACGGCGACTATTCCTTTCTCGCCCCTACTACTCCGTGGGCGGCGCCCCCACCATCCGCCATGACTGGGGGGGGGCATCTTTTGCATTTCTCGTTTACACCAGGTTTTACGTTGTACGGTTTAACACAAGAATCGATAATTTTGCTCAGTTCTGACGGCAAAAATCAACACTTTTCACTGTTACCATTTTATATCATCTTGGGTCGGCTCAGAAAAAATGTAAATTTCCTTGGCTGCACAAATAGCGATTAAAGGTTACAAAATGGAAACGAACTGCGTGGTAAATATGCTCCAATGACACATGAAGATGTGAATGTCTGCAGCCGTATCCATAGCATCTGTTTCCCCAAATGGGAACCACCGAATCTGCAAAGCTTCTAATGAAGTTGAATACTTATTTTATTTTTATATATTTTCATTTAGTTTGCTTTAAATGATTGTTTGTTTTCACAAAATTCCAAAATTTTAAAACATGGTTAAATTTAGTTCCACATTCCACGTACACGTACAATCATTCCATGTACAGTAAAAGCCAAATAATACAGGGCCCTGAAATAATCATCGTATCATTTTAATGGTAATGATTGCAATGAACCTTGTTTTGGGGATCAGCTAGATCCACTGAACCCAGAAATCGCTTGACCACCGCAGGCCTAGCACCACCAACCCCACCACCTTCGCCTGTTGGAGACCATCAAAAAACAGGTCATTCTCGATTGGAAGGGGTGCTATATTGGGATAAGGAAACGGATTGGTTTCGGATAGCGTAAAGGAAGTCCATAATTCATCAGGACACACAGGAGCAACCTCAGCAAAGACCAGGGGCGCCACAAGCTACCCAGGGCGTACAACTCTTTATTGATTCAGAGGATGTGGCACGCTTCCACGTTCAAATCATGGCGAGTTTTCCCTCGCATGTCCGAGTTTCATTTTGTTGCATGCGTTGTAATACTCGAATTTTAATTATTTATTTAAACATTTGGCCTAAAATACATCAAGAATTAATCGACAAATCAAAGCAGATGAAAGAACATAAAAATAAAGGTGACAGAGGTAGGCTAGCCTGGTGCCATGCAGAAGCAACACGTCCTGTCACCAGATGGGTGTGACTCCACCAAACCCCCTGAGCCAATCACAATCCCAATCCCTTACATGTAAAAATTGCACACTAAAGGTATTTCACACCCTGGGCCCCTTCCAGTCTGGTATACCCACAAACACACACGCAACACACAACACAACATGCGCACACACACACACACCCACGCACACACACACCCCACATGCTCATACTCCAAGACTAGGAAGTGGGCCACTGATGGGGAAGCAAGAAACTTGTAAATGAAATAAGGGTGTTTCCTTCCATAAGTTGACGCCCCCTCCGACACACTCGTTCCCCGCCGACAACCCCACGCAGTCGGAAACCTAACGGAATAAGCCCACATAAACCTGGGTGGTTATTCCGCTAAGGTCCGTTAAGGCATCCGAACCCATAGGGCGCCAGAAAATCACGTCGAAAGGCGTCACCCTATTGAACCCCACTAAATGAAATACATTAATAAAATACAAAATTATAAAATTGCACAGATATTTGTTATAAGTCCATCTCTTCAATACTCAATTGTGTACATACTTTTTGAGGTGGTTTTTTAAAAGAATTGCTGCCAGAGTTGAGAATGAAAATCTTCCCTAATTGATTTTGGAACCCCAGACCACAAAGGAGGGAAATGACAGATATTACAATGCTTGAAAACTTTCAGTTTTTGGTGTGATTGGTTGTTAAAAAGAAATCCTCAGTATGACGACTATTATTGACCATTTACTTAAACAAAAATGTACTACATTTGGTAAACTCAACTACATGCAAAGCAGATAAATTTCTACCGATTATTCAAATCCATTAGATTAAGCTGCTGTAAACGCTCCTGTACGATTGTTCCCCCCTTTTTTTGACCCAAGATGTTTTAACTTGCCCGTCTTGAAAATGTTTGCCAAACAATTTATTGGATTCTTGCGATATAAAAACCAGGCAGGAGAACAAAAAAACAATAATTTGGGGGCAAGACAAGTGACCGATACAATGTGAGAAGAATATTTTGGTTCCTGCTTTCCAACAACAGTTTCTGAGAAACCCTAACAATTTATTGCACTTTTTGTAACAATATAAACGTGTGTATATTCCAAGTAAGGTCAGCAGCAATTTGAACTCAAGAAGGCGGAGACTGTGGACGTGGAGAGCTGAAGTATTGCCCCAAATAGGTTGGCAAAGGTTTAATTTTTACGACGTGAGATAACACATGACTTGGCATTTCTGTGGATCAGTTGAAGCGCATTGTTTTCCTGACCACCCAGAATTTAAAAGAGTGACAATTCATTTTGAAGTAATGGCCATCTCCGAATCATCATTTATTACACGAAATAAAAAAGTATCGTCTGCGTATTGGACAATTTTGAATGGAAAATTGAAGAAATGGAGATCATTGATAATAGATATTGAAAGTAAGCGTGGGCGCCCCCAAGACTGAACCTTGAGGAACGTCCCCGCTATATATATGCCGAGTTTACAGCGCTGCCTATCAAGTTTGAACTCTATGTGCCATTTCATAAAAATCATGTCCAAAATAAATCATGTGGGGGCCGAGTTTAAAAAACTGGAACATGAATTTTTTTCAGACATGTGCAAACTGGAACATGATTTTTTCTCAACATAGCCAAACTCGACATATTTTGAAACTCCGGCATGATTTTTTTTCTGGAGCATGGGAAAACTGGGACACGATTTATGTCAAACCACCATATAGAGGCAAAACCCCGATGAATAGAGGCAAACTGGACAGATAGCGGCTGTAAACTCGACATAGAACGCTGCACACTCGACATATGGCGAGGAAAACTTGAGACACAGCGCGGAAACTCGACATGCGCGGCGGGAAAACTCGCCATGATTTTATACGTGGAGGCCGTGCCATATACGAGGAAGGTCATGGTGAAAACACTAGTTTACAGTTTGAGACCTCGTGATCAATGAATCAATACCTTCACTACAATACCATCAGTAAACATTTAGAATGAACTAGGAGAAGTGTTACTCTCTGATGCTCTCAAGGTGAGCCACCTATACACGAATCCGACGGCGACAGTATGATCGCCCCTACGGACGCCGGCCGTGGGCGGCGCACTCACCCTCCGCCATGACTGGGGGGCCTCTTTTGCATTTTTGTGCTCGTTATACAACCGCGTTTTAGTTGTACGTGTTTACCACAAAGAATCGATCATTTTGATCATTTCTTACGGCAAAATCAACAACTATTTTCACTTGTTTATCATTTGTAATTCATCTTGGGCGGGCTCAGAAAAAAATGTAATTTCTTCCTGGGCTGCACAATAGGTAAACAGTTAACAAAAATGGACGAACTGCGTGTAAAAAAAAGAAAAAAAAAAAAATGCTCTTCAATTGACACTAATAATTGTGAATGTTTGCAGCCGTACCATATGCATCTGTTCCCAAATGGGAAAAAAACACCGATCCTTCCAAGCTGCTTCATGAAGTTGATGAACTTATTTTTATTTTTTCTTAATATTTTCATTTAGTTTGCTTTAAATACGATTGTTGTTTTCACAAAATTCCTTTACAACGGTTAAATTTGTTCCACATGTCACGTACAAGTACATCACTCCATGTACAGTAAAAGCCAAAATAATCCCCGGCCCTGAATAAGCATCGTATCCATTTCATCTAAATACCACCATTGTAACTCGACTCGCCGGTCATTTTTCACGTGTACTGATAGTCCAAGCGTAGTACACATTCCATGCACAAACGCGACTAATTTTGTTTCAGATCTCCGAAATCGATCACATGAGCACGGAAGCGTCCTTTCTAAACTTTCAACAACCCGCATCCGAAGATGTCACGTTTTTCAGCAAATACAGTATCGGTCTTTTGGCACTATTCAATTTTTCACCGTACAGGATATATCAACATTCTGTTGGTTACTTATTTTTGTCTGGATGTTTTGAATTTTTTTTTACAAAAATGATTTTTTCCTTTTTCTCAGCGGCTGGTTATTACCACTGTTAACACTAATTCTACCTAAGCGTTGTCATTTCTCAGTCACGAAAAGTGGGCGCGATAACCTATCAATTTTAATTTTGTAAACAACAGTAAGACACCTGCCCTGGAATTCCAGTTTTTAGGCCGTCCCTGACAGTAATCCGTCCTTAAAAAATCCTTAAAAACGGCGAAAAATTGTTTAAACAATGCGAAAAAGGTAGGGTGTAAATTCTTATTTCGTTCGTTACTACCCGTAAAAGGCATAAGGCGGCGTGTGTTTACTGTGGGTTTGGTTGCCATATGCCCCCCCCAAATAGGGCGGGCGACGTAGAGGGTGGTCCTTTCGCGAGCTTTTTTTTTTTCCCCCCCCCCCCCCCCCCCCCCCCCCCCCCCCCCCTTTCCCCCCCCCCCCCCCCCCCCCCGGGTCCGGAAAAAAAAAAAAAAACAAAATTTTTTTTTTTCCCCCCCCCCGTGGGTGGGGGATAGCTTTGAAGTAATGGTTTTAATTTCAGTACTCGTAAATCTATTGCGTTAACACTTAATTGCAGAGGGGGGGGGGGAGGGGTTCCCATAGTACCCAACCTTTGATTTTTTTTTTTTAATTTTTTAGGTTTTTTCTTTTTTTAAGTAGTTTTTTGCTAATTGTCCTGATTTATGATTACGCTTCTCCTGATACAAAATAATTTAAATCCGCCCACGGCTTTCATTAGAATATTAGGTTGGGCCCCTAGGAACCCCCCCCCCCCCTTGGGCACTAACGTTTTTTTTTAATTTTTTAGGTTTTTTCTTTTTTTAAAAATTAAAAGTAATTACATCTTGGGATTTATTTGCTTAGATATATACCTTAGGAGGTATTAATTAAATAATTAATATACTTAAATCAAATAACCTTTAATATGCTGATAGTATCAATTTTAATTTTGTCATGGCCGTGCTCTTAACTGTGGTAAGTCTATGGGAAAAATAAGGCGATTTTGAAGTTCTGAGAAAAATACAAGATGGTATATGGCTATCTTTTGGCAATGATTATTTTAATTGGTTAGTCTGGTAAGCTATCATGAATTAATTTTGGTTCAAAAACCTTATATTGGAGTTGCTGAGATTGGAAATGTGCGACCCCACTCTGTTTCGAAGAGTGACAATTTCAATTGGCCATAAGGTCATAGGTTTCAAAGGTCCGGGGATTTTCATTTTATTGTGGGCGTATGTGGTTCGTACGTATCCCCATTATTGTGTAGTGTCATGAATCAAACTCCCATGGGAAGTGGTTATCTGAGTTGGGTTGGGTCCCCTAGGAACCCCCCCCCCTTGGGTACTACGGAAGTTTTTTTTTAGCTTGGGCACTTAAGTTTAAAAGGGAGTGTTAAAATCAGTGTCCAAGACTGGTGTTGCATTTTGACATAATCAACAAAAAAATATTTAGTGCAATAGACAATTTTACGGAATAAAAACGCATCTCTTATGGTATAGCACTATAGCACTCTATTCCGTTAAAGAAGGCAATTTAAAAACAGTTGTTCAAGAAACTGGTTCACCTTTAACATTCATTTAGCGAAAAAAAACTTGATTTATAACATCGTCTAAGAAACTGGTTCCAATTTTGAGACATTAAGTGAACAAAGAAGTCGAAGAACTGTTTTCATTTTTTTGTACTCAAGCTTTCCTTTCTACTACTACCGGGCTCTCTCCTTACGTGGTCCTGGAGCATTGATTTTCCGATAATTAACATTATACCGTGACAGTTATAGCCGATCCACCTCATATGCCCCGCCCCTCTATAGTTTGGGCTGCGACAATTGCCCGGGGGGGGGGTGGGGGCTTGTATTTCAAAAGGTGGATATATGCTTGAAACAAGAAAACGCGTAAAAAGGGTGTCTTTTTTCCAACAGGCGATGTAACGCGCCATATACAATCGTTTTAGGGTCCAAAAACAGAAAATAATGGAAAAAAGGGTATGTTTTTTTTTTCTTTAAACCTGAAATTGTCAATGTTCTAGATCTCATTAAGCAGGGATAAAATAGTCCAAAATATTGTAATCGAACATGGAAGTTAAGTAAGGGTTGTTTTTAGTTTGGTTTTTTGTCGGTGAAAATACTGTTTTAGGTGGGCATTTTGAAAGTACAATGTTCCGCATTTAATCACCTTTTGAATTACAAGAAGTGCCCCCCCCCCCGGGGGGACATTGTATAGCATAGGGGTGATCACTTCAGGTGTAATCCGTAGTATAATAATGATAAGCCGATCAATGGATTGACAAGTAAAAATTAGGACTTAGCACAAAAAAGTAATGTTTTGTCGTACATGTTTGCAAACTTTTCATGAAATAAAACATGATGCATGTAGGCCCTATAGTAATGTCGTATCTTTTAATGAGTAAAAATTCACTGACATTCAGTCATCATCGTCTGATTCCGATTCACTGGCCACTGACCTCCGTCAGCTTGATTTAGGTTTGATTTATATCAATTATCAACATATTCTCCTTGCTCCAGTAGGAAGGAGTCTTCTATCCCAGTAACATGTTTTATTGCATTTTTCCAATCTATTTCGGTGACTTTTTGTAGAGCTTCCTCGAACAGTTTTTGAATAGATTTTAGTTTAAAGTCCTTGTTATGTTTGGCACCATAAGCTTTTATTTGTGACCGAATGAGTTCTATTGGGTTAAGATCCGGGTGCTAAGGAGGAAGACGAACTATTGTCAATTTAACTTTTGTTGTGCGTATACTACGTGTAATTTAATTAAATCGCCTACAGATTCTTGTACATACTCTGTAAATGTCTACCTAAATTTATTTGGTGTACATTTGGACATTCAAATGCACCTACATAACGCAAGGATAAAAATTTTTGGTGGCCTGCCCTTCTTTAAATCCACCACTGGCCTGTCAGTGATCTTATGCCGCTCTCATTTTTTTTTATCCCCCCCCCCCCCCTTCTCAGAGACGATTTTCAAAATCATGATAATGAGGTGGGATCGACTACGAGATTTCGTGTACCAATTAACCTTTTCTGTACATGTCTACCTAAATTTATTTGGTGTACATTTTTGAAAAAAATGAAGTGTTTGATTTTGTCATTTGAATAAAATGTGGTTGCCTGCCCTTCTTTAAAAAATCCCCACAATGGCCTGGCCTTGATCATTAGATCATTATGCCGCTCTCATTGAACCTCTCAGACGATTTTCAAAATCAATGATATGAGGTTGGATCGACTATAACAGTTAAGTGTCAGCCACGAAACTTTCTTTGCCAATTTCTACAGTCATGACAGGAGTAGTACCACTACTAAAGACCAAGGGGTTTTCACTCCCGATAGTTGTTTTGTTGTTGTTTTTGTTGTTGTTGTTGTTTGTTAGTGTGTGTGTGTGTGTGTGTGTGTTCGTGTATTTTGCAAAGTTAAAGGACACTGTTGAGATTATTTGGGCCAAACTAGGTTTTAGCTAAGAATATGGACTTAAAGCAGCCTTGAAAATCTCTATAGACTATTTTTAAAGTCCACATGTATATAGAGAACCGCAGAAATGTACATACGTGACAAACTCGTGTTTTTAAGTACCACCTTATTTTCTATAAGAGGGTATTATTTATTAAACTGAAATTCAGCATTTGTTATTATTTTTTTACTTTAATTTTTTATTTATTTTTAATCATTTTAAATAATGTGCATGCCACACCCGGACTGCAAACTCAAGGGGCGTGTAGCCTCTATACGTTGGACTGCTAAACTGGTGTACAAACATGACAACGGTGACGATTATGATCTGTTTGGCAAACCCAATGTTGTTAAAGAATTCCAGAATGACAATGCAGTTGTTTTAATACGTTAAGGTTGAAAAAATGAATGTCGCTCTTTTTGTAAATTGAATTGAAACGTTAACCTAAAGCGGGACCTAAAGTGGTCGGGTGGCAACAAAAGTGGAAGGAATGGGAAATTACACACCTTTACCATAATCTCAAAACAGATGACGGACAGGCAGACAAACAGGCACGAACAGACAAAGACAGAGACAGAAACGAAAAAAAAAGACAAAGAACAGAGAGGAAATTCTTTAGAAAATATCTTTCGCCCTCTCTCACCTCCCCCACAGGCTCCCAAATGGTTTAAATGAGAGTGTATGATAGCAGCAATTTAAATCCCACTCTTATCGCCAAACTCTCCTGAACAATATCTAGTGGGAGACTGTACAGAGTGAATAAAAAAAATTGTGCATGAAAAAACACAAAATATAACCCTGTTTACTCAACTGTAATGCAGTTGACGTTTTCATGTCTGCATATTTTCGACTTTCTATGCTGAAAAAATAAAACAATTTGGTAAAGAACTGGGGTAGATATGAAAGATTTTCATGACTGAGCCATTTTTACCCCATTCCAAATGAGATTTACACAGTTCAGCTGGGTTTTCAGTTCCATTATTTTGTCTGAATATGGTGACAGAAAATTTGATCAGCCACAAATATCTTTCATATCTACCTCATATCTTCACCAAATTCCTTGATTTTTTTTAGCATAGAATGTCGGCAATATGTAGGAAAACATCAACTGCGTCACAGTTGAATAAACAGGTCAGGGTCAAATTTTGTGTTTTTTCATGCACATTTTTTATTCATTCTGTACAGTCCACCACTAGATATTGTTCAGGGGAGTTTGGTGATAAGAGTGGAATTTATATTGCTGCTATCATACACTCTCATTTTTTTATTCACTCTGTAGTGCACAGTTCTGATGGAAGCTCTTGCCACACCCCTTTTATGGCTCCAGCTTGGATTTCGAGTTACACAGGGGTAAAAGTTTTAAAATGTTTCGATTGTGTTGAAAGCACACCGTGATTGTTACAGGTTCCAAAGGATAGTTTATACTATATGGCTTATAGTTTTGAAAATACGGGGTAAAAACTGTAAAATCTGGAGAAAAAAGTCCATTATGATTTGTCAGAGGTCCAAAATTAAAGTTGCTCCAAATTTGTTAAACATATGGTTCAATGTTGTTGGTTAGCTCTGACGCACAGAAGTATATCCATGCGGGTATTAAGTGAGCCGCCGTGGCATGCAGGAGACCGCAGAACCACAAACAGTTTGTAACAATGTCTCAAACTAACCAAAATGGCGAATCAAGTCAACAGCTATTGGACAGCTATTGGATTTATTGACCTGTGACCTATATTTGTTGGATAACGTGAAAAATAAGCATTCAAACAGATAAGGCAAACTATTCCTTATCTCAACCCTTTAAGCTAGGGAAAACAATCTGAAATCACATATTACCTGAACAAAGCAAATTTAACTTTTGCCCAGTAAAGAAATCAAATCGGTTATGGAGTTTTATACTTATTAGCATAAAAACGAAATTGGGGGCGCTCACACCCACAATATTGTTTTCCACACGCAAGGTCTCGGCAAGGTTGTATTTTTTACAATTTGGAGGAAACAATTTGGGTTAAGGGCTTTCCATGTGTATTGGGGGTGATCCGCCCGAAATGTGTTGAATGTGGTATAGGGTTTTTTTGTCAGGGCCCCAAATGATGACCAGTCTTGCCTAGTGTTTGGCCTAACCTAGCTTTAGCTAACATGGCTAATGTACATGAGGTACTTTTTGTTCGGATTGTTTTCTTTTCTCTTCACAAATGCAGCTAGCCAAATTCAGAAAGATGAAATACTATAATTTTTTTTATTTTTTTTATTTTTTTTATTTTTTTTATTTTTTTTATTTTTTTTAATTGTATTATTATTTTCTCACTCACATATACCAATTATAAAAACTAATATCAGAGATAAAAACAGAGAGTGAAGGAGTTACAGGTAAGGCTTATTAGCCTGTCAATCTGTAACCCCACTTTGCCAATTTGATTGAAGTTGGACATGTCAGCGCAGCATTTGAGAGTCCGACTCGGATGGATAATTCGGAGAGGACAATCAAAAAGCTGTCCATCCAGCAATCCAAGTGACAGAACCAAATAATACATGCTTGTATTACATATTCGTATTAAATGAAAAAGAACATAATTAACCAGAAAAATAAAAGCTTTAAAGAATGAAAATTGAATGAACACTGATAACAATTATGTATAACTTTGCATGATAAAGGTTTTGTATGCTTTTCGGAATTGCTTTACTGACACAGAAGATGTTATGCTGTCATTTACACCATTCATTTTGATAGCATGCACGCTCCATTCCACTTGACCGGAAAGTTCGCAAGTGCGGCACAGAATCATGTTTTTCATTAAGGGGGCACAGTACACCAAATAATTGCCCAATTGAAAAGCACGTAAAAATGTGATTAAGGAAACGTGATTGAATGTACATATTTTATAAACATTTTGAATATTTTCAATGCAATAAATCACATGAAGACCTGAAACTTTCATATAGCTTCAATTGACTTACACATTCGGATTAACTTTTACGATAAGTACGGGAATAGCGCCACCGCATTTTTCGGCTGTCACGGAGCTCCACCGTTTCGACTAGGGTTTATTTCGGGGCCTATTTTATCACAGGAATCGAAAGTCACAAATTTTCTATATAAGAGTAATGTACTTACTATGCGCTCTCATTTTGATAATAACATTACCCTCACGGAAAACTGAGCGCACAGACACCAAAATTAAAATAGGATTGTTTTTTTACGGAAATAACTACCATTACACCAAATGTGGAGTGACGTGGTACTGTGCACCTAACTTTGAAGTGATGGCAGACGTAGTACGGTGGAGTGTTAAAAGACGCGAATTGTCAAGGAATAGAAACTGGGCTCATAAGGGCTGACTGTCAAGTCAATGTTTATAGGGATTAGCAACAATATGATGTATCGTGAGTTCGAAGTATTCTAACAACATACGGTAATCATTATGTGTTAATAAGGTAATAATGTCAAGCTAGATACTATATTGGCCGCCATCTTGGTTTTGGAACTGCTACAGCTGGGAATGTCAGGTGTTCGCCAAAATGAAAATATATATTCATAGTTTTTTGGAACTTGTATCACTTTTTCGACTGATTTAGTTTTTCTATGAAATTTTACCTGTTCGGCGGCCATTTTGGACGCATTTGGAAAAAAAAAACCAAGTCCCCAGCCCGACTAGCGGTTCTTTTTTTGGGGGGGGGGGGGGGAGGGGGGCAGGGTGGGGGTTTATTTAAATACCTTGACCAGGTAGTGAACAGATTCTTTACAATTGTCTCGCAGATGAATCAGATATTTAGGTTACTATAGCCGACGTGTGAAAGCAGATATGTCCGGCGGGAGCCACAGCCGGGGCTCCATAGACGATAACGGCATAAAGCGTGAAAAATAATGTTGGTGAAGAGTCAAATGAACGATTGCCCTATTGTTCACCATTGTTTCCGGAAATGAGTACGTCGGACTATAAGTACTTCTAACACCGGCACCGTCAATTTGCGTCCACTTTTAGTGACTGAGGTTCTGCATATTTCTACTGAAACTTTACAGGTTCAAAAAAGACAAAAGACTTTTGAGTCAAAAAGATTACACACGATTCAGAAAAAATATTTTAAACAAGTTTAAATTGTTTGTATTCATGAAACAATGTAATAGCTCATTATATCCGCAGTCATGTGCTAAAGGAATAGAAAGTTACCTTTGCGGCATATTGTCGCCAAGCCGTATTGAACACGGTGGTACAATTCTTTCAAGTCCAACAGCAGCAAGGACATTGAGTTACTGTCATAGTAATGCTTATAACCTTTCTTTTTACTAAATAAATTTTACCTCATCCGACCAACTTTTGGTGATAATATTTTAACAATAGCAGATTTTAAGTAGCGTAACAGTAGCGTAAGAAGGGCAGGGCAAGGGGGCGCATTGTCCTCTCCTCCATGGGTTTGAACAGGAAATAAGCTGAAGCTACCAGTAAACAGGAAAGTGGGAAAAGGACAAATAGGGAGTAAAGTAAAGAGGGAAGGGAGACGAAAGGATTGAGATACAAAGGGAAATAACAGATAACGTTGAATGTGAGTTATGTTCAAATATTGATTCCCCAAAGTAGCCACCCACCCACCCATCAGATTCTGAAGGCGTCGGTGAAAAATGTGGGTCAATGCAACCGGCTGTATTGCACACGATTGCTTACATACTTGCATTCAGTTTCCGCAAAAAGATATGTGAACAATTTCGAACATTCATTGAAATAATGCTTCAAAGTTTGGCTGTAAGATTCCATAATTTGTTATTTATTTCAGATTAATAATTTGACATTTTTCTTGAAGTTTTACACAAAGGTATTAAAGCAAGCAAAGAATGTTAGACTTGTGTAGACTCATTCAAAGTTTCTTTGGTCATATTCCACAACGGTGATTCCGTGGACAGATTGAAAAATGGGTGTCTATCTTTAAGTTAGCATAACTTCTCAATGCAAAGTTCAAAAATCAAAATTCAAAATTTCTCTAGTAGGTGAAATAATCTTGTTTTATATGTGATAGTAAATATATATCTTCGGTAGACTTTTCACTGCTGTAGAAAATTTAAACAAAACGAGTGTAAATCATTTTTGACTCATCCTGTATGATAGAGTCGTTAAAGGTGTGCATTCATTGTTCTAGCATCTTCAAGTTATATAACGTAGTTCACTAAGATATCCATAAAACAAATTTATTCAAAATTACCAATTGATTTAATCTTGCGGTATGGGATGTTGCGCAATTGCGCACAAATGCCCTCGTGGCCACTATCTAATTTTGTCCTTTCGGGCAGAAATACAAAAATTTTCAATTTCTGCAGCGAGGATTTATTATAAGACGAAATATTTACGCAAATACAAAAACTGAGGCCAAACAGTTCAGATGATTAAAATGTGGATCATGAAATATCCCTTTAATTTATTATATTTTAAAAAAAATATAACCATGTTATGCGTGTATATACCATCAAATTTTGATTAAAAGAATTCTTTCTCAATTTTATTTGAGAAGAGATTCTAACGGGAAAAGTACTTTTTTATGATAAAAAAGAGACAGGGATTCCCTAGTGTTGGTTGTTGCAAGGTGCACCTGTTAGATAGATTGCACAATAGGGGGAAGTGGGAATTCCCCAAGATGTAAACTTAGAACTGCATTCAACTTGTTTTTGCTTAAGATCAAAACACATACATGATCTGGGGATTCCCAATGAGTATAAATGTGAATGAGTGCATTCAGATGATGTAAATTTTTGTGAAACTCCATTTGACAGTGTTAGGTTATGTTGTGCATGATGCTGTGGTAATATCTATTTTAAGACTTGGAAATTTGTTGAAATGATGGTTTAAAGCAGAGTTGCAAGAGGTAAGATTGCCAGCAGTTCTTAATCAAGAGCTATACAGTATAGTTATAGTAGTTTTAATCTTACATGATGGTGATTTGTGCTTTACAAAGTGCCAGGATTTAAAACTTTGGATACCGCCGGAGCTTAAAAGCTAATTAAAAAAACTGTTTGCTGTCGTCTGTTAAGCCAAGAGAGCTTATAGTTTTGGAATCAAAAGGTGCTGTCCAGTTTGTGGTGCTAAACTGAGGAAATTCGTGACAGACTGATGGTGGAGAATACCTGGGCTGTATGCACGAATATTAGTGTGTCGAGGGAAAACTCCCGCCGTCTTGAACTATTGGACAAAACCCCAGTTCAGAAGATTAGCATGGAATATGCCATGGATATTTATGTGAACTTATGCGCCGTCATTTTGGAGTCGTCGCAGTAGTGACATATCATCGTTGAACCTGCAACGCTTTCAACAAGGACACTAAAGAACTCTTACGTATAAAATTGTGTGTATTTTAAAATATTGTAATATTGTTTTTGGAATTACCAATTCTTGAACAAAAAAAAAACCACTTACAAATCATTAAATCTGTTATATAATAAAATTCGAATCAGTTTGCACAGGCTCATTATTTGTGTTGAAAGTCATTTCTGACCTTGACATCCACAAGACGTGCATAACCAATGCGAAAAGGTAAAACGTTATTAGTCTTGTAACCCAATGACTGTGGATATATGAATATTGTTTTCAGGTATTAAAACAATTTTTAAACTGTTAAAATTTTTTTCTGAATCGGGTAAAATTTTTGACTCAAAAGTCTGTTTGTTGTCGTCTGCAAGAATTGCAGAAGGCACATAGGCATTACTCTGGTTGTATGTTCTAGGTGGGTGTGTGGTATGTCTGTGTGTGTCTGTGTCAAAAGTTAACACTAAATATTGCATGCCGTACCTGAATTCCGTAAGGGCTACGGTGATGTACTGGTGGAAAGGAGGGGGGTGGGTGGGGTGACATGTTGGTGGACCTCATGTGACCTTGGTGACCTCAGGTGACCTTTGGCCGGTCAAAATGTACAACCTTATTTAATGCTGCTGTATGAGTTCATAAGGGCTATGATGATGTAACTTGGTGGAAAGGAGTGGGTGGGGTGGGGTGACATGTAGGTGACCTCATGTGACCTTCGTGACCTCATGTGACCTCTGGCCCCATTCACAAACCGCGACGTCAGACGACACTCGCGGTCCGAGGACCGCGATGTATTTTTTTTTTTTTACTTTTTGACCCTGTAAAGTTTCAATGAGAAATATACAGACCTCAGTCACTAAAAGTGGAACGAATTGACGGTGCCGGCGCTATAGTAACCCAAATATCTGATTCATCTGCGAGACATTTGTAAAGAATCTGTTCACTACTTGGTAAAGGTATTTAAATTACCCCCCCCCCCCCAAAAAAAAAAAAAAAAGATACCGCTAGTGCGGACTGGGGAACTTGGATTTTTTTCAAAATGGCGTCCAAAATGGCCGCCGAACATGGTAAAATTCATAGGCTTAAAATTGTCACAAATACCCTTATTTCATTTGAGAAATGTTAACAAAACATAGACCTATACGGTAAATTGTGCAAAAAAAAATAGCACCAATTACTCATTTTACACTTGTTGCTGTAACGCGATAGATTATTTAAAGGTGCTTGTTCCGATTGCCGTTGGGACCCCCCGACTTAACCGGAAGTAGTATAAAGTTTGATATCAGATGAAAGGCCGTATTTTTCTCATTATCGTCCTGAAATTTCAGCTTCCAAATCCACTTCTTTGCAAAGATATAAACAAAAAACTGTCGTTTTAGTGGTTAACCATCAATATTAGCACAGTAGTGAATAGGGCCTTGCAATGTGCATTATCGCTTATATAATCAAAACCGCAAGTTCGTTTCCCACAATACTTGATGGTAAGTGTATGCAGGTGCCAGGCTCTCATATCAAGTGGAGAACAAGATACACATAAATCGGAACACCCACCTTAAAGTTGATATTCTTTATAGTTTTAAGTAAACCAGACTCAAAAAGGATACAATCAAGCAGTAATTTAGTATCTTATTTTCACTTCAATTTTGTGATAGATAGTTAAAAACCTCTTGTAGCAGGCATTTCATGTTTTGTATGATACCTTTTCATTTTAATTCGCAATAAATTAATTTTAAAGAAAAATCATGCATATAAATTAATTGTTCTCATATAAGGTGACCCAATAAAACCTTACTCTAAATGAAAGTGATATTTTTCCACTTTTTGTAATTTGATATCTGTGGATTTTATTTTATCATAAAGAATGGGTAATTGAGCATCTTGCCTGAAAAAAATACTCATTTTCTCATAGTCTCATTTTCACACGGTCATAGCGTTTTACACTCATTAGCATAAAAACGAAATTTGGGGAGGGGGGCGCTCACACCCACAATATTTTTCCACCCGCAAGGTCTCGGCAAGGTTGTATTTTTTTACAATTTGGAGAAACAATTTGGGTTAAGGGCTTTTCCATGTATATTGGCGGTGATCCACCCGAATTTGTTTGAATTGGTATAGAGGTTTTTGTCGGACCCAAAAGAGACAGTTATGCCTAGTGTTTGGCCTAACCTAGCCTTATCTAACATGGCTAATGTACATTAGGTACTTGTTGTTCCGGATGGTTCACAAATGCAGCTAGCCAAATTCAGAAAGATGAAATACTATAATTTCTCATTTACCGATTTCCCAGAAATTCTGCACATTGGTTGTTGTCTAGTACTCCTTTTATTCGGTTAGTTCAGTCATTTATTATCTTCTCACTCACATATACATATTATAAAATAATATCAGATGATAATAATACAGAGAGTGAAGGAGTTACAGGTAAGGCTTATTAGCCTGTCAATCTGTAACCCCACTTTGCCAAATTGATTGAAGTTGGACATGTCAGCATGTTGAGAGTCGGATGGATAATTGCGGAAAGAACAATCAACAAGCTGTCACATCCAGCAATTAAGTTGACAGAACCAAACAATACACGCTTTTATTACATATTCTTATTACAATGAAAAGAACATAATTCAACACAGAAATTAAAATGCTATTAGAGAATGAAAATTGAATGAACACTGATAACAATTATGTATAACTCTACATGATAAAGGTTTTGTATGCTTTTCGGAATTGCTTTACTG